>CP135551.1:626500-648185 GCA_032402905.1 Khaya senegalensis | reverse complement strand
AGGATTGTGGAAGAACAGTATTTGATTGCAAATTAGTCATTCAATCACTAAGATGTTAGCCATTTGAGGTGTAATGGTTTCTAAATGAGGATTGTGGAAGAACAGTATTTGATTGCAAATTAGTCATTCAATCACTAAGATGTTCATGCTACCATCTAATATATAGAACAGAATTACATTTCATGGCAAGAAAGCCAAATCTACTGAATAATTTGTATAACTAGTAAATTTCATGTGATTGAGAATGCACATCACCAAAACCAACACGGAAAAAATATGTTGAATGAATTTAACAAACATGTTATAGACACTCAACATCATTGATCTGAACTGGTGAAATGGTTTTCAAAGATCAAACCCAGATTTAATTCATTGTCTAACAATTTTCATGAGTTGATCTTAACAAAGAAACATAAAATTCAGTTTTTTTCCCACTTTTTTATAAGAAAAAAGAAAGTGCAGTTTATGTTTCGTTCATGCTCATAATGTTCAACATATTTCAATAGAGTTATCAATTTTCTTGATCGAATCAAACATTTTCTCAAAAACCAAACAGAAGATAAAAACAGAGTAAACTGATCATAGACATGCCAGATCAAATCTCAACAACACAAACCCATGTTTGGTTGTCGAGAAAATATAAAGCAGAACCTTCAATTTAATTTCTCTTGGATCTAAAACAGCAAGAAATGCGGGAAAGAAAAAATAAATTTCCTATTCTTTCCCACAATTTCTCTGCAGCCAAACAGAGAATTAAAATCAGAGCATCTCCATAACAGATTACAACATCAGATCAGATACATTACAATTTACAACTACATTTTCATTTGGGAAGATCAAATGAAAATCAATATATCTGAATCATAGGAAATAAGTGATAGTAAGAATTTTAGTTGCAAAAATTGTGAAAATCAGAATGAAAGAAAGATTTACATTAGAGGCTAAGTAAGCCATTCTGATAGAATTACGAGGGAATGAGTGAGATAGCCTCTTGTTGAGAGCTATATCTATGTATGTGGGAATTGAGAAAGATTTGGTAGTCATTTTGGTTAAAAGAAAGGGCAGTTTAGTCACTAAATTGCCGAAAAATTAATTGCATAGAAGAGATAGAAATGGAAGCCCAATAACACATTCGCATTTGCCAAAAAAGAAAATTTCTGATTACAACACTGAATATTTTTTAGATGTGTCAACAAACATTTTCAATCTGAATTTTGTACAATAGTGTTGTTGTTGTTGTTGGTTGAATCATTCATTCATGGAGTGTAAAGAGAAGGTCCACATTTGCATTTCCAATCCTCTGGCTCATAATTTGCATACTGAATTCCCAAATGGCTGCTTGTTGTGGGAACTTGAATTGCCTCACATGGTATGCATCCATAACATTTGTGCTCACAGCTTGGTGGAGTTGATCCTATTTTGCTCTTCAAATCCATATCCTTCAAAGAAATTTAACAAAATGTTTTTTTGGCAATATTTTGTCAATCAAACGAGAAGAAACAAAGATAGAGAGGAAAAATAACCTCTTTTGAACTCAAATTTGTATCAATGTTGACTGCTGGTGAAGACTGTGGGCTCTGAATTGTAACTGAAAAAGCATAGTGAAGGAAGGTTAGTGCAGTGATTTCACTATTCGTGAGAAGGGATTTTCCAAGTTTCAGAAACTAACCTGGTTGTTGATGAGCAGAAAAATCATGATTTGGTGCAAAAGTTCTGCTTGTTGCAGACACACAACTCAGAATTTGAATGGTTAGAAACAGAAACCAGCATAATTTTCTCTTCATTTCTTCAAAATCTTCAAGTGATGATTAGGGCAATGAACAAATGATGATTTGAAAAGAGAAAAATGCAGAGAAGGAGATTAGTAGTTGGAAGCACAAAAACTTTGGTAACAGTATATAAGAAGTGAAAAAACGAAAAAAAAAAAAAAAAAGAAAAACAAATTCCCGTTTTCCCAAAACCTCTAAAAGTTTCTTGGATTTCTCCTTAAATCTCTGTTTTCACCTTTCATTGGTGGAAATATGGTCGCTTCACAAGCAAAGTAATGAACTTTCTGGTTTTTCTTGTCCAAATAGTTTGACAACTCAACTTGAATCTGTTTTCTCTATTCTCTTTTCATCTCTCTCAATACCATTTAACGCAAGCCAACTTCTTTCTGTCTTTCTTACTCAAATCAATCTGAAATTTGTACTGTAAGAGCCTTTTCCGTAAGGCTAGAATTACAGCTCCTTTTTTGGGGTCTGCCAAAAAAATGCTGCAATCTTGCCTAGACTGCAGTGCAATTTTCTTTTCTCTGATAGTTTCATTCCTATAAAAGCAAGATAAAATCCATTGATGCAGTCTACCTTTTATTGAAATGAGCGTCAATATCTGAAACATTCAGCAAATCAGAGGATTTTTATTGAGTTATAGTTAATTAATGCAAGTAAGGTACAACTTGAGTCAACTTGATACAGGTTGGCAAGTGCGAAGCAAGCAGGATTTGATCAAATCTGAGCCATCCATTTTCATCGTCATCCTAGATGATGATTAAGAATCATGGTGGTCCTGATTGCCTTTCGGGTATCTGCAGATTTGCCCCATTTAATGAGTAATGGATTCCATCATACACTATCACTGTCTATTCAATTACAACACTTTATTCTCAGATTCCAACAAATTAAATGCTAGGCCGAAAGTTAAATGAGAAATCATTTACCCAATAGCATTATGTAAATTTTCAATTTTTAGGTGTGAGCTATGAAAGCAAAACTGAGAAGGAAGTTTGCAATAAGGAAATCCTGATAAAATCATTCAGTGGTAATAGAGACAAATTTGCTACTTGTTTCTGAGAAATTATTTTCCAAAATGAGGTGCTTTGATGGCTTAGACATGTAAAAGGGTAGTGTTGAAGTCAGTAGAAAGCAACAGATGCATCCATGTCTTTTTTCTTTTTCTGTTTCTTTTTCCTTCAATATATTGGTGACTTTTTCATTGATATTTGAGCCTGATTTGAGTGATTTGCTCATTGAATGTGCTGAATCTGTACTATCCCAGTCAGCGCTTTCTTGCAGCCTACCAAGAGTGTGAAAGTGAACATATCATATTTGCTTGATTCCTACAGCATAGCAGAACAGGTTATGCTCATGTCTACTTGACCCTCACAGCATAGCAGGACAGATCATACTAAAAATTATGGCCATAGCAAAACTCTTCATCATCAGCAAGCACCATTTTGTCCATGCAAAATTCGATGGCAGTGGAGTCAATTTCAGATTTCGAAAAGATAAAAGTCACACTGGAACAATACAGCAATAAAATACGGTATGATGTAAAAATGAGTTTGTAAACACCACACTATTCACAAAAGAATTAAAGATTGGTCAACAATTTAATGTCTCATATCAACCAATATCTAGGGCCTGCAACGGTGACAAATCAAGCACCCAGGCCAAATTCTCCACCTGAGTTCAAACTCCCCTAAGTGCAATGGGGCCGAATTCTCCACCTAGGTTCAAACCCCCCAGGTACAAGAGGGCATAAATTTCTTCCTCAGACAAAAAGAGCAACAATAGTAGAAATAGCCCTTGCTGATTGCAGATTTCCAAGCAAAACAAACCAAACTTGAGAAACTCACTGCATCAACTTGCCCGTGTAGAGGCACAACAAGAAGAGCTAAAAATTTGCAGTTGTTATAACACTACATTTACTGAAAGTTGGAAGGTTGGCACTTTTGGAATAAAAATTTCAATGCAGATGTTAAACTCACTTTCTGAACAACAAAATGCAATAAGCAATTGCAGTCAGATAGTCTAAGTGACTAAAGTAACATATAAATTCAAAGTCTTGAAGAGAAAAAACTGAAACACAAACTAGAACACATTCATAACTGTAAATGTTAAAGTTTATATCAAATGCATATTGATGTAATAAAACATTGTCAACAATACAATACAACTTATCCTGCATAAATCCATAAAGTTTGAAGTTTCTCTTACAACAACAAGCATAGCTCCATCCATGACTTACTTTGAAGATGATGATTTGTGACTGCTAGAATCTTTCTTAGGATGAATTGTCCCAACAAACGCCTCAATCTCTTCCTTGACTCTTTCGAACACATTAGGTCCTTTCACTTCATCAATTGGGGTATTCTCATCAATGTCATCACTGGTCCCATGAGTTTCTTTTGTATGACGCGGTGATTTATCAGTGTGAATTATTGCCTCAATCTCTTCCTTGGCTCTTTCAAATATGTTTGGAGCCTTCACGTCTTTCTCTTTCACACACACCAAAGAAAAGGTAAGAGTTTCATTAGACCACCTAAAAATCTAGTTTCCATGAAAAAATGTCCACAATTTCCTAAGAATGCAAGCTTTTCAGTATCTAGAAAAATTGTTCTTCATTGACCAAAAGATGAAATTTTTTCACCAGTGCTTGTACTAAAAATTGAATCTTTCAATATCTGGGCATAAAATAAAAACTACCCACTTAAGTAGATTGCTTATTGAGAAGATTACAACAAATAAATATCAATTTCATGCACGTTTATCCACCAATTTAACCGATTAAACTTATTTAAAAGCACTATATTATAAACAAATGAAACAAGACGTAACTGAAGTACAGAAAATATTTTATACCTGATGGAGTGTGTGATGGGTCTGGTTTTGGTTCTGCCATTGAAGCTTCTGCAAGAAAAATTTGTGGGTCTGAGTTCTGATTCAGAATTCGCACATTACTCTCTTTTAAGTTCCCTTCTGTTCTGCAGCTTCTGGCTTTGGTTTGAGGTGGGCTTTTCAACAATTTGGCCCAGTTTTAAGTCCAGTGTATTGGGGCCTGTTTTCATTTAAGGCCCAATGGAAAATAGCTTAACAAATAAAGAATAATAAATTTGTTTATATCAAATTAATCCCTAAATTCTATGCATATAAATGCATTACCCTTATAACAATAAAGGTTGTTTCTAGATGTGGTAAAAGAGTCGGATCGGGTCGGGCCAGAAGAGTCGAGGCCCATTGAAGTCTGTGCCAGATTAGGTTTGTAAATTTATTTATTATTTAAATTATTATTTTTTAAAAATTTTATAAATTTTTTTTTTTTATAAATTTATCCCGTACTTATCTATAAGCTGGACCTAAGTTTTATAAGTTGAATCGTTAGCCCATTTGTCACCTCTAATTATTTTATTTCAATGGAATGCTTCCTTTAATTTAGAAATACTTATATAAACATATAAAATCTATTAAAATCATGACATTTCAGGCATAGAAGAAGGGTATATGAAAATTATTTAATTTAAAATTTATTTAAAATGATTATTTTAAGGACATCTCGCATAAATAATATTATTATCAACATCAAATAGACATTGCTCAATTTAGTCACTGATTATTTGATTGTTAAATATATTTTTTTAACAGAATTTGTGTAAGTATTTTTGAATGTTAATTACATTAAATAAATAGTTATTTATATCGAATGAATTTGTCACGATCACCAATCCGAACAAAGATAGAAAGAAGAAGAAGCCCAAATAGATTCACACAATTTCTTCTTATTATAAATTCTTCACACTTTATATATTGTAACACATAATAACTATATTCACAATCCATCTTAATTTTATTCTCATTTCTTTGAATATGTACGTACGATTAAACTAACACTTGATCCAAAAGCTTAAAATTAATATACGAGGGCTTAGATAATAATATTAAACAATAACAATCCCCTCGCAAAAAAAAAAAAATGAAATTAAATGAATTTATTATGTAAATTAATTTGAATAAAAAAATCGATATTAAATAAATTTGTCAAGTGGATGAATCAGAATAATGACAAAAAGAAGAAGAAACCAAACAAATTTAGAGGAGAAAAAGCCCCAAGTAGTCAAGGGTTAAGATTTGTCCTTCTTAACGTATTTGAAGGTTACCAATTCCCACCGTCTCTTCCTACTCATTTCATTCTCTCAAGACTTTTCCACGCACTAAATTGCATGTAAATATTAAGGAATTTGACTCACAACTGTTCATAATACATTTCTCAGTTGCACTAGCAGAAGATTCATTTCAATGGGATGCTTCCCTTAATTTAGAAAATAAGGAAACAAATATTATATAAACATATAAAACCAATTAAAGATCATCAAATTTCATGCATAGATAAAGGACATATGAAAATTAAGATACGGGTTAGAATCAAGAACTCAGAGTTTTTTACATAATTTTTTACTTCGTTTATATACCATTAAAATAGTCTTGCTTGAATGATTGATATTATAATTTTTATATACATTGATTATTGTGTATTAATTACATATATTAGATTTAATCTCAACTATTAATAATAAATTGATATAATAGTTGAGAATTTAGTATAAAAAATAGTATAAAATTAAGTTATTCTTAATTTTTTGTGTGTATATATATAGGGTTAGAATCAAAAGTATTTATATTTTATCTAATTATATGGTTGAGATTTTACTTTATATGTATATTATAATTATAATAATAATATATTAATTATACATATTAAATCTAATTTTAACTATTGAGAGTATATTATTTTAATAATTTAAAAATTAGTATAAAAAATTATATAAAATTAAATAGCTCTCGGTCTTGATGACTAATCATGAAATTACAAGGAGAATGCATGCCTGCACGATGCTTTGAACACCCCAAGACTTTGAAACTCTTCACCTACATGAAGACAAATGTGTAGGTGAAAAAGTTTCAAAGTCTTGGAATGAAATTGGGTCATAAATAGCTACACATTTGTCTGCATGTAGGGGAAAAGTTTCAAAGTCTTTGGGTGTTCAAAGTATATCGTGCAGGCATGCATTCTCCTGGTAATTTCAAGGTGGTCAGTCAATTTTCTTTTCTATTTCATCTCTTCTACTGTGAAACGTTCAAAGGGAAGCCTCTGAGTACTCGAGGGTTAAGATTTGTTCCTCTGCGTATTTGAAGGTTACCTATTCCCACAGAATCTTCCTACTCATTTCATTCTCTTGAAGTCTTTGCCACGTACTGAATTGCATATAAATACTGACGAATTCGGCTCCCAATTTACTCCTAATCAATTCCTCAGACGCACCAGCAGTAGATTTTCGAGTACCAGCAGGTGAGATTGCTGGTTTTTAATAATTTCGTTAACTCTATTCTCTTCAAGACTTGTTTTCAATCTTAGTATCAAATACTTAATTACGTAACAGTATAAGCTTTTGAGAGAATACATTAATATTTAAAATTAGGCGTGATATCGTGATGGGATTTGTTAGAACTTAATGCTATTGTTTAAACCCTAAAACAAAATTTTGAAATTTTAATTTTGGTTTTAGCAGGAAAAGCACAATGAGTAGTAGGGTATCAATCAATGTCAACTCAAAGGAAAACAAGACAATACGAAAGACTCTTAGCTTCAAGCGAAGGGAATTGGAAGACAGCAATGGTGAACATCCTGATGTTCACGACAAAGTCAGGAAACTAGGAAAGCTGAAAAGCTTGGAAACAGAGAAAAATGGTGAACGTAATTTGCTTCAGAGATTGCCGACTTCAATTTTTTCACAATGGTCTGAAAGCAGTGAGCTCGACAGAGCTGCAATCAAGCTGCAGAAAGTTTACAAAAGTTACAGGACTCGACGAAACCTGGCAGATTGTGCCGTTGTCGTCGAGGAACTATGGTCTGGTTTTCTCGACGAGGAACTATGGTATGGTTTTCTCAACATAGTAAACCCTATGTTTATTCAACAAGAACATATAATTTTTTTTTAAGTTATTTTTAAACTTTTCTTCTAATATTTTTTATATTTAATTTTTAATAAAAAATTAATAATCAACTATTCATAGTATATTTCAATAAAATTTATAAATTAATTTTATATTTTATAATATAAATTATAATATTTAAAATATAATTTAAATTATTTATTATTAATTATATCACATGTCAATATTTGTTTAAATCAAAGATAAGAGAGAATTCAATTCTTGCATTAGAGCGATATCTACTTCTACTTTAGGATGTTGCCTTCTTCGTGAAGGTAATTTATTCTGTTTTTGCTAACCCGACAAATTTTTATTTGATTTGTCATGTGTTTTATTGGTTAATTAATTATATAGGTGGAAAGAATCGGATTCGGCAGCTCTAACACGAAGTTCAGTGTCATTCTTCAACTCAGATGAAGCAGAAACAGCTGTTTCTCGATGGGATCGTGCAAGAATTAGGGCAGCAAAGGTACAACAAAGATACCAATGTCATTATATTAAACGACGTTGTTTTATGTTATGATGTACAATTTATTGACTTGTATAGGTCGGAAAAGGTCTGTCCAAGGACAATAAGGCACAGAAGCTAGCCCTAAGACACTGGCTTGAAGCTGTAAGTATTCCGATAAATTAATTAAGAAATTAAACATTCTTCATAAACCCATGTAATTAATTAATGTTTGTTTTTTGCTTAATTAGATTGATCCTCGCCATCGTTATGGTCACAATCTTCATCTGTATTATGATGTCTGGTTTGCAAGTGAAAGCATTCAACCTTTCTTCTACTGGTAATTAAATATGCTTTCCATTCCTTAATTGTTAATTTTCTCTTAATTTTCGTCCTTAATTTTTTATTTCTGAAAACTATGGAGGTTGGACATTGGAGATGGTAAAGAAGCGAACCTTGAAAGGTGCCCAAGAACTGATCTTCAACATCAATGCATCAAATATCTTGGACCAGTATGTGTATATGTATATGTATATGTATATGTATATGTATATGTATAATTAAATTGTGATATTGGCTTTGATTTTAATGGCTACTTGATGATGCAGAAAGAGAGAGAAGCATATGAAGTAATGATGGAGAATGGGAAGCTTGTATACAGAAGAACTAGGGTTTCTGTGGATACACCAGAGGGTTCCAAATGGATATTTGTGCTCAGTACTTCGAGGAAATTTTATGTTGGGGAGAAGAAGAAAGGTCTTTTTCAACACTCCAGTTTTCTCGCCGGAGCTGCCACCATTGCCTCCGGTAGACTGGTTGCCCGGAATGGGATCTTAGAGGCTATATGGCCATTCAGTGGTCATTATCGTCCGACAGAGGAGAATTTCAACGAATTTTGCAGCTTCCTGGAGGATCATCAAATAGACTTGACCGATGTGGAGGTAAAATTAATGAATGTTTAATAATAATAATTTAATAAATCACGTTGTTCGTATTATGACGAGCGATATTGTAACGTGACAACATTATAATGTGTTTTCATTTTCTTTGTATGCATGCAGAGAAGGCCAATAGACGATGACATCCCACCGATAGTTTCCAAGAATAATGGGTTGAAATTGGATTCACATGCCATGGAAGCAAATGGAGTACAAGCCAAGAACACAACTCCAGAAGCAGAAACAGAAGCAGACTTGATTGAAGAAGAACAAAAGCTGAATAACAAAAGCAGAAGCAGAAGCAACAATGTAGAAGAAGAAGCAGTAGAAGCTGGAGCAGTTTTTGACATTGGCAAAAAGCAATTGTCACAGAAATGGAGTACAGGAGCAGGTCCTAGAATAAGCTGTGTTAGAGATTACCCAACACAGCTGCAATTCCATGCACTTGAGCAACTCAATTTGTCTCCAAGAATCAACCCAAGACCACCCACAAGCAATTCCAATTCTAATTTCGGTCCAATTAATCCTAGTTCCCCAAGACCTAGGGCCAAAATTCTTCTCTCCCCAAGACTAGCATGCACAAGACTTGACCCTTCGAAAACTAAGTCTCCTTCATATTTATATCACTTGTCACAAACCGAGTGATACTAAAATATTTTAAGACTTGCTCTCCAAATTTCTCTCTCCCCAAAACTTGTATGCATTGAACTTGACTTGTTAAACACCAAACCATTATAACTTGAAAGATTAACTTATTAAATACTTGTTTGTTCGCTTAAATTTATTTTAATTTTTTTAATAAATTTTAATAATAGATAAATTATTATTTTTTAATCTAGTTTGTATTAATTCACTAATTCTGTAATATTTTATGAATAATAATTTATCTATTATTTTTTCGATCAATTTGTACAGACAAAAATTTTATTTATTATTTTTTATAATTTTAAATATTTAAATTAATAAATATAAAAATAATTTAATGTCGAAATAAATTAATAAATTTTGATTTATTATTTCATGTTAATGAAGTGTAAAAACATATAAATTAATCACATAAATATATGTTTAATTCTTTTTAAGGTTTATTTTAATTAATAATTATTAATAATATAAATAAAAATTTATTTTATTAATTAATTTTTAATTAAATGTTAATCTTGATTTAATTAAAATAATATTTTAATAATCTTAAATTAAGGAGCGGCTATACTATAAAGTCTTTATATAACCGTTACAATTTTAATTTTTTTTTTAAATTCGAATTTCAAAATTCAAATTCTTTTTTCCCGATTAAAAACCAACGGTCATAAACCCAAGAAAACACTCTCTCTCTCTCCAGCTTTTGTTGCCAGAAAACAGCTTGCTTTGGGGTTTGAAAACTTCTCTTTATCTTCAATCTAAAAGAATCACAAACAAGCTCAACTCTTTCTCTGCGCCTTCTACTTTCAGATTCTGTTTCCGAAAACGTAATTTTTTTTGAATCAGTTTTAGATATCAAACAACTCTGTTTTTGAAATCAGATTTCTGTTTCCGGCAAAGTGTTTACTGAAAAAAAAAAAAAAACCTGCACAAACTCTGTTTCCAGAAATTGTTTTTCATACACTTCAACTTCCACTTTGTTGTTTACTTCATAAAAATAGTTTCTATTTCCAGGAAAAAGAAATTTTTATTTTCTTCAAAAACAACCGAAGGTTTGCAAATGGGTGTTTCGGGAAAATGGCTGAAATCACTAATCAATCAGAAAAAGGCCCAGAACCCAGAACATGTAACCCCTAGAAGAAAGCATTTCTGTTTTTTATTTTGATGTTTTCCAAGTTTTCATATTTATTTATTTATTTTTGTTGTTGTTTTCAGGAAAATGTTTACGACAAGGCCAAGAAGAAGTGGAGATTATGGAGGAATTCATCAGAAGGGTTTGGATCTACATCAAAGAGAGGCCACGTGGCGGGATCAGAGGCGTCTGATTCTGATGATGTTTTCAGTGCAGCTATGGCTGCTGTGGTCCATGCTCCACCAAAAAATTTCATGGCGGTCAGGCAACAATGGGCTGCAATTCGCATCCAAACGGCATTTCGAGGCTTGTTGGTAAATGGGTTTATCTTCTGTTTCTGTTTCATCAAATGTTCTGTGATTTCTTGTTTTTGTTCTCATTCTTCATTTTTGAATTGTTGATGTAATTGTCTCAGCTCAAATTTGATACATGTATGTTTATGTTTGATAATTTAATGCCATTTTTTTTTTCATAATTTTTGAGTTAGACATGGAGGCTTGTTAGAGTTATAGGTATAAATTGCAAAGAAAATGCCTTTTCTGGATATTATGAGTGATAATTTTTGGTGGTTGGCAAATTAATTTGAGACCGTTTGTTGTAGATGCTTGATGAACCTAAATTATTTTCAACAGAGAAGGAACTAATAATGCTTCTAATTTTGGCACCATACTGATCCTATGGCTACCATTAATTGTTTTCAGAGTGTTAATCCGCTTGTTTCCAAGTGGATTTGTAAGGCTAATTTGATTGGAAAGTAGTCATAACACGGCTTACAGATGAAGCTCAGTGACAGAGAATAACAGTAGTCCATGTTTAGGAATCTGATTTAGGAAAGTATCTTCCATTTCCTACTGGTTGTAATCTCTGCAGATTTATCCATATTTAGCTTATTTTCTTTCCTTTTGTTCAACCTAGATTAGTGGGGTTGATTATTCCTTAAGTGTGTGTGTGTGTGTAAATATTGTAATTCATTTGTTAATAAAGTGTGATTCTCTGCCAAAACTCTTTACTCAGTATGTGGTATCAGTTTTGAATACATGTTGTCAAAAGTAAAACCAAGAGGAAATATTGGTCCGCTTGTGTTTGTCTTCATTTTCTCTGTTTCTTTTGAAGCAAATAAACCATAGAGTTAAATTCTTCAAGTAACCAAATCATTTGAAAGTTTGGTTTGGAATCAGTTATTGACAAGTGAGAGTTCATGTATCTATTACATGATTTTCTGCTATATTATGTCTTAGAATCGAAGTGCTTATTGTCTGGAAAGTTTCCATTAGTTTATGATATATTCACTTTGTATCTTATCTATTGGTTCAAAATTTTTATGTTTTCAAAGTGTGATGAGACTAAAGCTGCCGTGTCTGCTTTAGATTTGCCTTTTCTGCATCGATTCTACTTTGTTAAATGGGAAGTATGAAATGATTGCAGGCAAGACGGGCTTTGAGGGCCTTGAGAGCGTTGGTGAGGCTCCAAGCTATATTTCGAGGGCGGCAGGTCCGGAAGCAAGCTGCTGTGACATTGAGGTGCATGCAAGCTCTTGTTCGAGTTCAGGCTCACATAAGGGCAAGGTCTGCAAGATCTTCTGAAGGGCAAGCTGTGCAGAAAATGTTAGATGAATACAACAAGGTTGATCCCACCAAGCAGGCTGAGGTAAGATTTTTTTTTTTTTTTTTTCAGGTTTTAATGCTTCTGAGTTGTAATGCTTGTTACATATGAGAACGGATGTGGTGTTGTTTGACAGAAAGGATGGTGTGATATTTCTGGAACTGCGAACGAAGTTATAGCAAAGCTACAACTGAGGCAAGAAGGAGCAATCAAGAGGGAAAGAGCAAATGCATATGCTCTCTTCCAACAGGTTTACTCTTTAGTCTGATTTAGCTAGTTTGTTAGTACAATTCTTAGTTAATGCATGTGGTAAAGAAAAGATTCATATGTATAATTTTCGTGTTTGCAGCAGTCAAGATCATGCCCCAGTCCCAATTTAAGAACGAGCAAGCTAGTAAAGTCCGTCAAGCATCATAGGCTCAATAAGAATACGCAGGGATGGAGCTGGCTCAACAGTTGGATGGTAGCCAAACCATGGGATAACAAGCTGTTGGATGAGATTCATACAGACCGATCAGAAATGAATACTCCTTTTTCTCGGAAAAGTGAAGATAACATTGCTGGGTTTTATACTGGTTGTTCTGAATATGAATCGTTTAAAGTAAGAAGGAATAACGTCACAGCTAAATTGATTGTTAAGCCTCCTATAGTTAGTCAAATTACTCGTTCATCGTCCTCCCCAAGTTCCGACTCTCCATATGATGAGACCTCGCCATCAACTTCATCTTCATCCGCATCGCTAACTCCAGTATCCGGCAATATACTTATGATGGAAAGACCAGAAGAGAATCACTGCCAAAAACCTAGCTACATGAATCTCACTCAGTCTTCCAAAGCTAAGCAAAAAGCTTCAAAGTTTTGTTCTCACAAGAACTTAATAGAACTTTCTAATGGAGACACCAGAAGTTGTGCTGATTCTGATCATTCATTTAAATTGTCCAAGGATCTCTATCCACCAATACCACTGGGTCAACACGATCAGCTGATATATTGTCGACACTAAGCAGATAAGGATCGCTACAGGATATATACAAGTTCAACAGCTTGTTGCGCACTGCAAATTTCTAAAACTTTATAGTTACATTCATTTACTTACAGTATAGATGTTGTGTATGATTGTGTTCATAGAATTGGAAGTTCAGAGAAAATTTGATTTAATTAATTTTGTCTTGGTTTAGGAAAATTTATAGAGAAGTGGCATTAATTTTGGGTGTATATGGTTGAGCATTGGAATTTCACATAATCCTTTTAGGTTTATGTTGATTTAATGAAAGATTGAAAGTTTATGGTTTTGTGATTTAACCAGACTTGTTGAATCTATTTCATTGCTATTTCTTGTGTGATACATAAAAATGTATCCAGTCCAGTTCGGTGCACCAAACGTACCCCATTCTCATACAAACATTTTCAGGCAAGATTGAAAGATGGTTTTGTGATTGAATCTGCGGGAAAGCAAGACTTGTTGCATCTATTTTCACAACTACTCATTGTTCTTCATCATTCTGTGGTATCTGATACGTAGAAACGTATTCTATCTTGTGCAACATACAGCATTCTATGATGATGGAAATCATAGAGCTTTATGAAAACATCGAAGATTCTCCTATTAATTTTGCAGGCAAGATAGCATAAGTGATGGAAATTTAACTAGCTTTATCACAATTTTGAAGATTCCCTCAAACAGAGGTTCATCTGTTTCCCATACTCAAGTAAAGAAAACCCCACACATCAAAACTAATAATTCATGGCAGAATCAAGCATAAATGAAACTTGTGGGGTGTGCTTGGTTTCTCTAAGAATTTTGACTCAGTTTTTCAACTACTTTTTCCTTGCTGGTCCCCAGGATTTGGCCCTGGAAACTCATTTATAAAGCAATGGTAATTACAGCTCACAGACAACTTAAAGCCATTTATTTATATATTCCCATTCCCATTTCCAAGGACCATGCACACAAGCATGCTGTCTTCACTTTAGAATGATTATCTCTTTGTATTAAGATTACCAAATCATGTGATTAGCAATAATTAGGCTTTATCAAATAAACATACATCGGTCAATCTGAAATGATTATAGTATTTACACATATACACGTCATTTTTGCCACTAAACTGTAAAGCCTCGGATACAACAGTTCCAATAAACCATTCAAAAATATTTTTTAATAAGCAGAAGAACAATCATGTACAAATGGTCCCCGTTATTCACGGTCACAGCTAGAGGACCACAGGCATCGCAATCATCCCCACCTGACGTTATTGTAAAAGAGTTAATCTTTCTACCTCTTCAAGCAAGATAAAGAAATGGAAACCAGAAGATCATATCCTTTTATGACAGTATACGTATATATATTGTCATATGCATAAGTTTAACAACCATGAGGTAAGAATACTATTACAGACAACCATTAGCAATATCTTGCTCGTACCCTAGCAGATCTTGATAGACATGTAAAGATGGATCAACAGCAGATGAGATGGTTAAAGGGTCAATTTCAAAACTAAGTATTTGGAGAAGTTTTGGGCAGTATCTTCAATTCGTTAAACTTTGACTTCTCTGTGCAATGCATATACGAATATATTTTGCAAGAAGAAGACAGAAACAACAAGGAGATATGATGAGATTTCGAGAACAAAGACTTCCCACGTGGGAAATTATGCAAAGACAAAAGCAAGAAAACAAGATTTGATCACGTCAATCAATCAAAAAGCTGTAAACTTTTTTCTCGGCATGAGTTGATAAGTATCATGACTCTCTCCCGCGTGATGAAGGAAAAGAAAAGAACAGAAAAGAAAAGAAAAGTTTTGGGAAAGTTTCTTTTTTTATTTTTTATTTTTAAATTTTCCTTCAACTTTGAGTAAGTGGACTTTCTTTCTATGGGGGGTTGCCATGAAGAGAAGGAAGGCATTGTTGGGAACATTGTGGGGTCTTATATCATGCCTATTTTCTTGTATATTCATTAATTTTCTTCTACCTTTTTGTAGTTTGTTTCATATTTTGCATGCCATGAAAGTTGTTGATGAGATCAAATTCATCTATTTGTATGTCTCTTTCATGCAACTGGAAGCTAGCCATGCATGATTGATTCGTGGAGATCATACAGGCATATTGATAATAGTTTGATTTTACATATATTATTATTTTTTTATTGCAATCAAAATTATTAAGATTCCTCCTCATAATTATACATATTTGTAATTGCATATCACTTTTCTCATTTGAAATAAAGAGAATATTTCTTTGTAACCCTAATGCAAGTTTTCCTTCCCCACTCCTTTCAATTCACAACTTCATAATTTAAAAGGGAATTATTCTTTTGGGATTCCTACATAACCCAATAGTAGTTCATGTCTTTTGATAAAATTTTCATTTCCTTTTCTTTTCTCATTACATATATCTGCGGAATTACTAGTTCATAGTTACAATTCATTTTTTTTAGGTGATAAGTTAATTCTTTTACCTTAACAAGTAACACAATTCTTTTTTTTGGTGCTGAATCATTCACTGACTATGAAAATTAATACCTCGATTTACAATTTATCTTGTATTCATATACATCTTATACACTTCATTCAAAACTTTTGGATATTTCATTGTATGGAAAGAAATCATGCATATGAACTAGGCTATGGCGCGCGCGCGCGCGCATATATATATATATATCCTTACATCAAGTGTTGCATATTTGAAATAATTTTTGTGAAACTTAAAATAAAAAAAAAATATTAGAACATGTAAAACAAATGACAAACAGTATTTAAAATACATAATAAAAAATTTAAAATATGTTAAAATAATTTAAAATATATAATAAATAATGATTAAAATATAAATAATAATTTGAAATAATTTTTAAATAATTTAAAAAAAAATAGATGCAAGAATAGATATAAAAGTGTTATAGTCTAACCCAATGCATACATAAAATGAACTGTACCAAAAATCGAAATTTGACAAATTTCAATTTCTTTGAAAGAGGACAAAGAAAATTGCCCAATTGCTGTGGCTATTTTGTCAATAAAGAGATGTACCTGGAATGGTGCTGATTTCAGAACATAGTAAGAGTTTGGTAAAGAAAACAAAAGTTTGCTACAGGTTGTGGTGTGTGATGGCTCAGCTCAACAAATAAAGCAAGATAAAACAGTCTGTTTGCTGTATTAATTGTTGCATGTGCCAACAATTAAATCAAGATTCTTGTTTGCTTGCTTGCTTTTGCTTCCCTCTTTGTATGTTTTCTATATTTCTTTCAAGCAATAATCCAAACAATTACTTTCTTCTTTGCAAAGCAACAAGCAGAAATATGTAAATGTGGGGTTTTATTACAGTATGTTAGATGTAATATCTGTTCATCTTTTCAATTCTTATATTATACGTTTTAAATTTTTTATATTATATATTTTAAATTTTATATTAATTTTTAAATTTTTATTTAATTTAAATTTTTGGATCAAATAATTCCATTGATACAATATCATAGTTAAATTACACATTCAAGGAAGAAAACAATCTACATATGTTTATTGTGTTATTAATCAATTTAAAAAATAAATCGAATCAAATCATATTTTAATCAATTTCACTAATAATTTCAATTCAATATGAGCACAATTTCAAATTGAAAGTGATTATAAAAGGAATAATAAACTTATGACTAGGGTATATCATATATATATATATTATATTTTTTAATATAAAATTTAAAATAATTAATATAAAAATAAAAAAAATTAAATATATTTTACATCCAATGCATATTTCAATGCATACGGTAGGAAAACCCAAGAATTGTTGTTTTCTTAGAATGCTTTTTCAGAAATGAATATTAATTGAAAATAAAGAGTTTGTGTTGTCTTTCTCTTAAGGGACATTCATAAAAATCACCAAGACTTTTTTTTGAAACTGACTTTGTTGACAATTATTAATCATTTTGTCGATAGACAGTAATTATTAGAATTTTTTTTTCTTTTTTGGTCTATTGGAGTGATTAATATTTTTATTTAGGTCCTTCTTTATTATTAAAATTTTAAATTAAATTGATTAATTAATAAGGTATTAAAATCAAAATTTTATGTTCAATTCTTTGCATTTTTGTTTTATTTTAAATTTTTAATTAATTTCTTAGTTTCATTTTCAATCTTTTCGGATCCACGCCTATTTTTATAATTAATATAACATATATTTTTTAATTTTTGTTCGATTCCACGGAACTCGCGTCTTTTCTGAGTTATTTAGTAAAGAATTATTAAAATATTTAATATTATTATTTAAATCTTGACCTAACTATTAATTCTTTAAAATTATTTAGTTATAATTTATTTAAAAGAAAAAGGAGAAGCAAGAATCTTTTGAACAAATAAATAGTACTATGATAATAATAAAAAAACCCTAAAGAACATTTAATTACTGTATATGTGTTCCCTAGGAATCTTGAAAAGGAATGTAAAACCTTTACTTTTGTACTATATTGCCTTTCATCATTGATCAAAATAACCCAAAACCTAAATAGAAAAGAAGTCGCCCATAAGTTTTCTTTCCTTCGCTATCATTTTCTCCTTTTGAGGAATGGCCATTATGTCTTATAGTTTCAGTATTATATTTATTGTATGTTATTTCTAACAATAGTTATTATTTTAACGTTACCTTTATATCTTGTCATTTCTCATAGATTTTTGTAAAAATTATTATTAAAGGATCTTAAAGAGTACATTTGAGATTGAATCATTAGCGCCGCGAATATTGTGGAGCAAGATCATTAGCTTATCTAATATGAAATATATTTATAAGAATTTTTATTTTTGATTCGCATATATTTATTTAAATTTAATCTAATAATTTTATTTTTTTTTTAAATTAATTTTTCGTTCATTCATTAAATAGAATCCATCTTAACTTTAAATATTATATTTTTTTATAAATAAGTATAAATACAAAAATTATAAACAAGTACCCTAAATTAGATTACTCCAAACCCATCTTAATAATTGCAATTGGTGTATTTTATTGGTTGATTTATAGAAAAATTGAAAGATTAGATATAGTTTGACTAAATAATATATATGTATAATTCAAGCAAGAACCCAAAAGCAATAGGCAAATGGAGAATTTAGGGTTAATCTCAAATTTCTCCTCAATTTGGAAGTCATGAACAAAATAGAAATCAAAATGAATAAAGGAAACTTATAATTGGATTACTTATAGAATTGGGATTGTCTGCTTAACCAAAACTAAAAGAGTGTTATTTGATTGGAATTGATGACCTAAAATTCAAGGTTATTAATCATCTTAGTCCTTGTTTCATAATTATTATTGAACTTATCCATATTATAATTTAGCCAACTTTGGTCTAGATATGACAGTGCTTCAAGAACATTAAAAGGATTCCAAGGCATGAATTTTGCCAACTTAATAAGATTTCCCAATTACAATTTTCTACCCAAATTAAGAGAGATATAGCAATTGAAAGTTATTATTAAATTTAATTAATTAACCACATTTATTATGATTTTCCCATAAATGCTTGGAAAATACATCATTTACGAGAATGGATACATAGGAACATTTATCAATGAGAGACACACACAAATTGATAAGAGTGGTTGGGATTTTCTTTTCTTGGAAAATTATGATAGAAAGTATTAATTATATAGTAACACATAAAGGAGTAATAATGTTACAAAAGTAAGGACCAAAATGAATAGAAAAGAAAAATTAAAGCATTGGTGGGGGACCTAAATATATAAGTTTCTTGAATAGTAGAGACATTGAAAGTAAAGCTAGCCCAAGATTTATGCAACAGTAAAGTGTATTCAGAATGTCAAAAGAGAAAAGGCTTCACCTTTTTCATTGCCTCACCTTATTTAGAAGGACTCCTTTGGCCTATTTATTATTTTTCTCTACTCCTCTCTCTTTATGTATATCTTTTATTGTTATTATTTCATTCATAAGATATTAAAGTATCATGTAAATTTAGTTAAGATAAATCTTATATATCTTATAAACATTAAAATTAAAATGATTAGCATAAAATTTGACATCCATTATAAGAATTAAAAGAAATTAGATATATGATATATCTAATTATTATAGCCAAAATCATTATGTATGTAATTATTCTCTATTTATTTATATATGTGATTGGATTATATCATAGCCTATAATATTATCGTTCATTAATGATGTATTATTAATAAATATCTTTAATAAAATTATAAAATTAACCCTAATGCATATGTTTACACAAAATGTACTTATCTTAAGATCATAACACATTATACTTGACTGACAAATTTATTTACCACCATGTGATCATGTATATATTCTCATGATCATTGCCCTTAATTATATACACAATAAATTAATGTGGGATAATTCATAATTGATGTTTAAAGAAGATATCAATGATTAATGAAGGCAAGTTGGCTTCTAACCTTCATTTGGATTTATGATATGGTGTGTATAGTTGTACGCTATATCTTATTTATATTTGTTACAATTTTAGTTGTAACGGTACATCTTATTTATATTTGTTACAATTTTAACTCTTCTATTATAATTTTTAACTTTTTTTTTTTCAATATTTTTCCTATATAACCCATAAATTAGGAATTATAAAAAAAAATTGAGAATTATGAAAGAAAAAATAAATATTATAACAAAAAAATTAAAAATTATATGATACAATTGCATGCACCTTAGCATCACACACCACTCTTGTCCTTTCGATAACTATGATGTTTTACCCTAAAATGGGTGCTTAATATTGCAAAAAGACATGATTTTCTTATTAGTAAATTAATTATTATTTAGAAGTGCGCCCATATGAAGGCTAGTCATTACAAAGCCTTGTTGTACATTAATTACTAATAATTAAATCTTTTGACTTCTTAATCATTGTGTTTTGCTTCTCAAACAAAACAATTAATTATAAAATATTAATTAATAATCCCTCGTGACACATCCGCCAAATAAACAACTTTAGTTACAATTAGTGTGTTTTAATAGCAATTAGTGTCTAACCTCTTCAAAATTATGGATCTTAAGCATCTACAAAAGCAAATTCTATTTCTTCCATACAAGTCCAATCAATATGTGTGTGTGTGTGTGTGTGTATATATAAAAGTTGATTAAGAAAAGGGCATAGATTCCATTGGAATGTGTTGTTGTCTAAAAATGGAGCCAAAGTGTTGCCACTAAGTGAACATGTTAGAAGATTTACATGTATAATTCATTCTAACTTTTGCATGATTTTGGCTTTGGGAATCTTTATTAGAAGTTTTTTCATAATTGTTTAATGTGTGGAAAGCATAAGAAATGCTATAAAAAAATTATCATTTGAATTTCAATCAAGTTAAAATTAAAAAAAAATTATTTTTAAAAATAATATAAGTGATATAATAATTTAATTTTCGTTTATATTATAAGTTAATGAATCATTATAATATAGTCTTTTTTTTTATATATACTGAGACAGTTAATATCAACTTTTATTTATTAAAAAAATAATTTTATAAAATATAATAATAATAATTAATTAATTAATTAATTAATTAATGATGAAAATTATGTTGATAATTGGTGATATCAAAGAATATGTTAATCCTCACAAACTACTAAATTAATAGCATTTGCATTTGCATGCAACCTAATTAGCTTATGATAAATCATCAAATTAATGAAATCAACATGTTGTTAGTACAATCACAACCGTTTGATCAACTTAATAATTACCTTAATTAAATTCGTATTAAAAACAATTAATCTTCGAATGCCTATGAAGCATGCAAGTGAAGTAATGCAAATTCAAACAAAACAAATGAATTGAGTTGTGATTTTGATTGTTCAAATACTGTCCGTTCGATCAGTCCAAAAGTAGTGGGACTCTGCATGATCAACACGTGTACTACTACCAACCCATCACTAAAACAAATCTACATCAAAGGATACCCTACCCCAGACAAATACACCACACCAACTCTTCAATTTTTCATTATAATTTTTTATTTAATTTTTAATTTTTTAAAAAATAATTAAAAATAATTAAAAAATCTTAAATAATACAATTATCTTAAATTCATTTAATTAAAGAACCATGAAAATTTTATATGAATAATAAATAAAAAAATAAAAAAATATTTAATTAATATAATATTTTTTAATTTTTAATTTATTATTAATAAAT
>CP135551.1:601032-626000 GCA_032402905.1 Khaya senegalensis | reverse complement strand
AAGTGTTCGGCGACTTGTTGCATTTTTGAATGGAAACTATATTGATTTTGTGGAATTTATTTGATGCAATATTCAGCTTTAGCGGTTTGCTATACTGGCCGTATAAGAATTTGGTTTCGTTGTTGGAAATTAGAAGTTCCCGAGGTTCATGTTTGGGAAGCAAGATAATATTGCAAATGATTGCTCTTTTCTAATCTCAGTGCATGTGGAATATACGTGCAATTACTTTAGAAACTGTTGTACAGTTTGATGTTGCTTAAACAATATTATGTTTGCAGGCGGCTCCAGATAATATAATTGTGGGTTCCCATGTATGGGTTGAAGATCCTGTTTTGGCATGGATTGATGGGGAAGTTACAAGGATAAATGGTCAGGATGCTCATGTTAATTGCAAAAATGGAAAGACTGTAAGTGCTCTGCATTGAATATTCATTGATTGTCTTTGTAATTGGAATTAATTGCTTCTATTAGAAGTTTTTGACCAAGAAAAGAAGCAAATGGATAAGGATGAAAGAAGCGATTTTGCTATCTCCACTGAGATATAACTACTAGGAGTTGATTTTAGCTCTTATACCACTTATCATTAACATGTAATATGATATTATGGAAAATTTTATTCTCATTATATCATTATATTACTGCATTTACAAAAAATAATAATCGGAGCTGTTTGTTCTAGTAACATTAGAATGCAGTTCAATTGTGTATTGTTAAGAAAATGGCTTTTGTGCAGATTGTCACGAATGTATCCAAGGTGTTCCCAGAAGACACCGAAGCTCCACCTGGGGGTGTTGATGATATGACAAAGCTTTCTTATTTGCATGAACCTGGGGTTCTGCAGAACCTACGAACTAGATATGAACTCAACGAAATCTATGTGAGTCATTTTCCTTTTACATGTTCATTTATGTTGTGCTAATGTGTTGAAGCAACTTTTATCTATGTAAGAGCTTTCACAAATTCATGTGGCTCTCACCATCACATACTACCTTCTTAGACATACACTGGAAATATCCTGATAGCAGTCAATCCATTTCAAAGATTGCCCCATCTGTATGACACGCATATGATGGAACAATACAAAGAAGCTGCATTTGGAGAGCTTAGTCCTCATGTTTTTGCAGTTGGAGATGCTGCATACAGGTGATTTCAGATCTTAGATGTTACAGTTTTTACTCATAGACAAACACAGACATATTATGTTATTTTTGGTGGTCTTGTTACTCATACACAATAAGAAAATAGGGCAATGATTAATGAGGGAAAAAGCAACTCTATTCTGGTTAGTGGAGAAAGTGGAGCTGGTAAAACAGAGACAACAAAGATGCTTATGAGATATCTTGCATACTTGGGTGGGCGATCTGGAGTAGAAGGAAGAACAGTAGAACAACAAGTTCTTGAGGTTAGATGAATATATTATTGCACGTATTGAATTTCTAAAACTCAAATGGTTCTCTTTGTACGCTTAAGAATCTCATGTTATTATTTGAGAAGAATGAGAATCGACTGTGCTATGTATTGATGTCCTTTTTGGTGTTGAATACTACAGTCCAACCCTGTTCTTGAAGCATTTGGCAATGCTAAAACAGTTAGGAACAACAACTCAAGGTGTGTCATTAGTTGTTAATTGAATTACAACTTTGATCATTGCTCAATCGAGCTTGTCTTTATTCATATTTTGGTTTTCAAGTTTCTCACTAATCCGTCTTTATGTTCTTGATGACATTACATCATAGTCGTTTCGGTAAGTTCGTTGAAATCCAATTTGACAAGAATGGGAGAATATCTGGAGCAGCCATTAGAACTTATCTCCTTGAAAGGTCTCGCGTTTGCCAAATTTCTGATCCAGAGAGAAACTACCATTGCTTTTACCTTCTGTGTGCAGCACCACCTGAGGTATTTTGCAATGTTCAACTTCTTGGTTTCTGTTATGCTGTTAGTGGCTATTTATTCAAATTGATGTTATTTTAAAAAATTTCTTCAACTATTTGCAGGATATTTCCAAATACAAATTGGGTAGCCCAAAATCTTTTCATTATTTAAATCATTCAAATTGTTATGAGTTGGATGGTGTGGATGATGCTCAGGAGTATCTCGCTACCAGAAGGGCTATGGATATAGTTGGAATCAGTGACCAAGAACAGGTTTCTCTTTCTCTTTTTTTTTTTGGAAGACTTCATATTCTCGTTCAACTAAATTCTGATCTTATACAGCTTTTTGCAGGAGGCAATTTTCAGGGTTGTAGCTGCAATACTTCATCTTGGTAATATTGATTTTGCCAAGGGGAAGGAGATAGATTCGTCAGTCATTAAAGACGAAAAGTCTCGATTCCATCTTAATATGACTGCAGAACTTCTTAGGTTTGTCTCTTCTACTTCTTTGGATTACAAATCTTGATAACTATAACAATTTCTTAACTAATCAAACTCATGTATAGGTGTGATGCCCAGAGCTTAGAAGATGCTCTAATTAAACGTGTAATGGTTACACCAGAAGAAGTTATCACTAGAACTCTTGATCCTGTTAATGCAGTCGCCAGCAGAGATGCTTTAGCCAAAACAATTTATTCCCGCTTATTTGACTGGTAAGGAGCACATTAAACAAAATTCTTTTGCCTCTCTTTCCTATACTTGGATTGAAAAGTGTTTCCGTTAATTGTTTACTCTAGATTATAATGTTGTTTACATTATTGTGGGCAGGCTTGTGGAAAAGATTAATTTTTCAATTGGACAGGATCCAAGTTCGAAATCAATCATTGGAGTTCTTGATATATATGGATTTGAAAGTTTTAAATGCAATAGGTAAGTCATAATTTTGATGTGCTTAGTGCACAATTGGAGTAAGATATTTTTGTTTCTTTAGGCATTTAATTTAAGCATGACTTATTGGATCTCTGCTTACATATGTACTTTTAAATCAGTTTTGAGCAATTCTGCATCAATTTCACTAATGAAAAGTTGCAACAACATTTCAATCAGGTTATTACTTGTTTCCCTGCTCTCTTTTTAATTGGTGAATGTGGCTCATTATCTTTTGGCAATAAGACTGATTTTTATTATTGTATGGTTGCAGCATGTGTTCAAAATGGAGCAGGAAGAGTATACCAGAGAAGCGATAAATTGGAGCTACATAGAGTTTATTGATAACCAAGATGTGTTGGATCTTATTGAAAAGGTTTTAAATTTCCTTGTGCAACCATTTAACTTACGATGTGTTTCCTTTTATTTTGCCGGTTGCAAGGACTTTAAATAAACTTACAGTTTTAAACCTATGTTGTGGTTTCCTAAACAATTAAATATTTAAGCCGTTGCCATATGAGATCTCATGCAATAATTCTGCAAATTCATTTTTGACAGAAACCCGGAGGAATAATTGCACTCTTAGATGAAGCCTGGTATGTTCTTTTGGTTAACTTTGATTACCAATGTTTCAAGTCCAATTAATTTAAGATTTTGGTTAATTTTTAAATTTTTCTCTGTTGTTGATTCCTTTTTTAAGATTGGGAAGTTCATTTCCTGGTTGTTTAATGCAGTATGTTTCCCAAGTCTACACATGAAACATTTGCACAGAAGTTGTACCAGACATTCAAAAATAATAAACGTTTTATCAAACCAAAGCTTTCCCGTACTGATTTTACTATATCGCACTATGCAGGGGAGGTAAAGTTTCATTCTTTTGTTATATATGCTTTTTTTCTTTTGAGTGGGGAAAGTGCATTGCATTTTCCTTAGATTCTGAAAATCGCTCCATAGGTGAATTATCAAGCCAATCACTTTCTGGACAAAAACAAAGATTATGTCGTGGCTGAACACCAAGCTTTGTTGACTGCCGCAAAGTGCCCCTTTGTGGCAGGTCTGTTTCCTCCACTTCCGGAAGAATCATCAAAATCATCCAAATTTTCTTCAATTGGATCTCGTTTTAAGGTAATAAGCATCTATTTTCCTTTCCTTTTCAAATTCCTTATAATATGTGCAATTGCTTCTCAAAGTCTCGGATGAGAGGTGTGCTTATCTATTGCTCATGGCATGGTTCTCTGAATTCTCATCATTCGTTGTTAAATGTCTAATGGCTTTTTATGAATTAACTTACAAGCACCCATTTGGAGAAATAATTTGGTGAATCAATTTTTCTGAATTGCAGCTGCAACTTCAATCTCTGATGGAGACCTTGAGTGCAACAGAACCTCACTACATCAGATGTGTGAAGCCAAATAATGTCCTAAAGCCTGCTATTTTTGAGAACTTCAATGTCATCCAACAGTTACGCTGTGGTGTGAGTTCATGTGCTTGATCTTGATAACAATTTGTCAACTCTCTTATGAAGACTAGATTGTATATCATAAATATAATTTGTTTTTTTTTTTTCCCCTAAGTAACTAGTTTTCTCACACTTTTAGGGTGTTCTTGAGGCAATTCGTATCAGCTGTGCTGGTTATCCTACTAGACGTATTTTCTATGAGTTTGTTAATCGTTTTGGTCTACTTGCTCCGGAAGTTTTGGAAGGAAAGTAAGTCCCATTCATTCGTAATATCTGCAGATTTTTCCGTGATGATAGAGATCAAAGAAATTGTATGATGCCTGTTGTTTAAATTGTTTGATATCAAACAGAACTTTATATACTTTTCTCCCTTTATTACAGCTATGATGATAAGGTTGCCTGTCAGATGATCCTAGATAAAAAGGGATTGAAAGGATACCAGGTGATGGGGCCTTTATTGTTTTCATCATTCCTTGTTGTGCAACCACTTAACTAGTTTTGCTTAATATTTCAGTTGAATACTGACACTACTTTCAAGTTTATTTATTATAATTCCTTTTATTGACTCTTTCATTCTTTACTCAAGAAATGTCTCTTCCTTTGTGAATGTATATCAGTATATAACAAAGATTGTCTTTGATGCATGCATGTGTGGCAGATAGGTAAGGCAAAGGTTTTCCTGAGAGCAGGTCAGATGGCTGAGTTGGATGCTAGGAGAGCTGAGGTGCTCGGAAATGCCGCAAGAACCATCCAACGTCAAACGCGTACTTATATTGCTCGCAAAGATTTCATTGCATTACGAAATGCTGCTATTATGTTGCAGTCTTATCTGCGAGGTATATCTTTTTGGATTCTGTAAAATGTACCTGCCTCACTTTATTTTTGGTTTCCAACTTCCAATTTCAACTTATTATTATTAGATATGTGATATTTGGCAAAAAGTGAATTTGTTATAACCCAAATGAGCTGAAACTTTGTGTAGCCGCAAAAAAGTTACCTAAAAGGTAAAAAATGTATTGATATTGTTATTGTTAACTGACATTGGTATGTGTTTGATGTAAACAGACATTTGGTTCAGTTGTATATGATAAATTAGGAATTATTTTACTCCAAACACTGTTGGAGCCAAGAATTCTCAAGTAAGAAATCTAGCAAAACCCATAGATGAGTAGATTATAGCAAGTTCTAGAAAATACTGATATTTTGTTGCTGTAGAATCTCATTTCATGTGGCACATTCTGTCCTCTTTTACTGTGACAGATTACAACTATCTTCTAATGCCTTTTTGTTGTTTCTCCACAAATCTTAGATTTTCTAGACATCATTTACTAAGATTTGCATAAGAACAAGATTGAATCTTGACTCAGAGAAACTTTTCCCTTTGGATTAAGGTTTGACTTTTGCATCATCATTTTGCAAGAAGAACAATGATATGACTAATCATTCGTTACTTCCAAGTTAGCCATTAATGCCTGCATCAACTTTCTGGTGACATGGGAAGTCCATTGATTGATCATGGTAGCAGAAATTCTGATACCAAGAATTTTTATGCTGTTGCTTGTGGTTTTGATAGACAATAAGTTAACATCTTAGCATATCTCGTTTTCAAAAGAGTTTGAAGTAAAATAAGGTACAAAAGATAATGAATAATATAAGAAGATTGTTGAGAAGGACTTTTCCTTTCCTTCCCTTTCTAGTATAATGAATTCCAGCTGTTCCAAATATCCACTAGATTCTATATTATTAGCTCATCTGCTTGGAAGTTTAATTTGCTACCTTTCCGTCTTTTGCAGGTGAAACGGCTCGCAAACTGTATGAACAGTTGAGGCGGGCAGCTGGAGCTCTAAAGATCCAGAAGAATTTCCGGGCATACATAGCCCGGGCATCCTATTCAACTGTTAGGTCGTCTGTCATAACATTGCAGACAGGCTTAAGAGCAATGGTTGCTCGTGATGAATTTAGGTTAAGGAAGCAAACTAAAGCTGCTATCATCATCCAGGTAACTTCACTGATCTGTAACTTGACCTTTATTTATGTTATAGTTAGTTAAGGGGAAGTGTGCAACTCATCTTACATGATTGAATTTTATCATTAATGCATCTGATGCTCAAATAGTTTTATCCACCTGTCATTTGCAGGCTCAATGGCGCTGCCACCAAGCGCATTCTTATTATAAGAGACTTCAGAGGGCAATTATAGTTTCTCAATGTGGCTGGAGGTGCAGAGTTGCGAGAAGAGAGCTCAGAATGCTTAAAATGGTTGGATTTAAGTGCTTATTTGTTGTTTTATATTTGTCACAACTTATTTGTTTGGTGTTTATTTGTGTGTTAGAATAAGAGCAAACGCTTACTTGCCTTTTACATTTTTTTAGGCGGCAAGAGAGACAGGAGCTCTGAAGGAAGCCAAGGATAAGCTAGAAAAGCGTGTGGAGGAACTTACATGGCGTTTGCAAATTGAAAAGCGATTACGGGTAGTGTAATTGTGTACTTAATCTCCTAAAGTGTTCTTTACATGATGTTCGTTGGTCTGCATTGTAATTTCATTTTACCATTTTTTCTGAAATACAGACTGATCTTGAGGAGGCAAAAGCCCAAGAAATTACAAAGTTGCAGGAAGCATTGCATGCAATGCAATCGCAAGTAGAAGAAGCTAACTCTTTGGTCATTAAAGAACGAGAGGCTGCTCAAAAAGCCATTAAGGAAGCTCCTCCAGTCATTAAGGAAACCCCTGTTATAGTCCAAGATACAGAAAAGATTAATTCATTAACAGCTGAAGTTGAAAAATTGAAGGTAAGCCTAGTAAGATGCAGGTGACGATGCAACTGCAATTTGATCATGCATTAATCCTCTATTGTCGTTACTACATCTAATGAACATTTTTTACATGTACAGGCTTTGCTGCAATCACAAACAAAAACTGCAGAAGAGGCAAAGCAAGCTCGTGCAGTGGCTGATGCCAAAAATGGGAAACTGACCAAGAAGCTCAAAGATTCAGAGAAGAAAGTTGATGAACTTCAGGATTCTGTACAGAGGTTTGTAATAGATATACCTGGCGGCAGCAACTGAAATTTTGTCTTGTCCTTACAGTCCTCATCTTGATTGTCCCCACCTCCCCATTATTGTCAGTCTTCTTTGTGTGGCTAGTTTGACAAAATTATGTCTGAAACTTTCTTCCAGTGACTATTTCTTAACTGTCTGAAAGCAACTTTGTCCTTTCCATAGTTAATTTTTGTTTACATGCTTCATGATCATCAAGTCATCAGGTTCTGATTACTTTGATGGATTGCATATTTACTAATTCTTTTCCCCAACACTGGGCAGACTAGCTGATACTGATTCTTTTGGCTGGTGAAAGAAATTGAACTTTGTGTTGACTATTCTCTTTTTTTGTGAGGCAGACTTGCTGAGAAGGTCTCTAATTTGGAATCAGAGAATCAGGTACTCCGCCAACAAGCACTTGCGATCTCACCAACTGGTAGATCTTTAACTGCTCGGCCAAAAACAACAATTATTCAGGTACAGATTGCATTTTCCGCTATTCATTGAATTTGCACATGAATGTTCATGAGAATAAATGTTAAAGTTTCCCTATAAATTGCAGAGGACCGCAGAGAATGGAAATATTCTAAATGGAGAAATGAAGAAAGTGCAGGTAAGAGATCTGGTATAGGCTATATTCTAATATGATGAAATACTGAAACTCTCTACCAACATTTTGTGGATGTATTAGGATTCTGTATTCACTGTGCCCAGTCAACAGGAAGTGGAAACCGAAGACAAGCCCCAAAAATCTCTTAATGAGAAGCAGCAGGTGTGCATTTGTGTATTAGGGTGCATCTCTTTTTCTAGTTTATTCCTCCAACACATGCATTTTTTTTTCCCCATTTTAAATCTGAATCTTCTTTCCTGGCACAGGAGAACCAAGACCTTCTAATTAAATGCATTTCACAAGATCTCGGATTCTCTGCAGGCAAGCCTGTTGCTGCTTGTCTAATATACAAATGCCTCCTTCATTGGAGGTCATTTGAGGTTGAAAGAACTGGCATTTTTGATCGTATCATTCAAACAATAAGCTCATCAATAGAGGTAACTCTAAATATTTATGGTGATAATGAGGCATGAATGTAGATGAACAACCCATATTGAGCCTTGTAAAATGAACTCTTTTTAATGAAAGTAATTTTTCCTTGGAAGGTAGTAAATGGATTGAATAATTAATTATGTTTCTATTATTGTTTTATAAGCCATCAATTGATGTCTAATGTTATTGCCTACCCAAGGTCCAGGGCAACAATGACAAATTGTCCTATTGGTTATCAAACTCGTCCACATTGCTGTTGCTACTTCAACGTACACTGAAAGCAAGTGGAGCAGCAAGCTTAACTCCACAACGGCGGAGATCAATGTCAACTTCTCTGTTTGGAAGAATGTCTCAAGTAAAAATCTCTTTTTTTTTCTGTCTAGATTTCTATTATGATGCATGCACTTTGCTTGGCACTTCATTGCATTTCTCACTTGATATTTATTTATTCCTTTTGTGATTAAAATTTTAGGGTCTTCGATCTTCTCCACAAAGTGCTGGGTTCTCATTTCTTAATAGTCGTGTGCTTGGTGGGCTGGATGACTTGCGACAAGTTGAAGCAAAGTATCCGGCACTGCTTTTTAAACAGCAACTCATGGCTTTCCTTGAGAAGATATATGGAATGATTCGAGACAATTTGAAAAAAGAAATTTCCCCATTACTCGGATTGTGTATCCAGGTTACTGATATGCCTTTGTCCTTTATTATTTATTAGAATTTAATTCTGTATTACTCGAAGTAAAGTTCTCCCCGTTGTTGCAACTGTGTGCCTCCGGTTCTTTCCTCTCACTTCAAAATCCAATGCAGGCACCTCGGACTTCACGGGCTAGTTTAGTGAAGGGGCGTTCTCAAGCCAAAGCCGCGGGTCAGCAAGCTCTGATTGCTCATTGGCAAAGCATTGTGAAAAGCTTAAATAATTACTTGAAGACAATGAGAGCGAATTATGTGAGTACAAGGGTTCAAAACAGTGGCCAAAAGATTTTATTTTTCTTTTCCTCTTCATTTTGCATCAATATCTTCTACATTTAATTGTACAGGTTCCTCCATTCCTAGTTCACAAGGTTTTCACACAGATATTCTCATTTATCAATGTTCAGTTGTTTAATAGGTAAAATTCATGGAAAATCCAATTTCTCAGTCGTATTTGCTTCAATATGATAATTATGAAAATTACTGTATAACATTGAAATTTTGATATGCAGTCTTCTTTTGAGACGTGAATGTTGCTCATTTAGCAATGGGGAGTTTGTTAAAGCTGGACTGGCAGAACTAGAACAGTGGTGCCATGATGCAACCGAGGAGGTATCGTCAGTTTATTTTTGGAATTTTTCTCTTTTTCTGTCCATCTGAAACTGATATCTGTTGTGTATTCAGTTTGCTGGCATGGCCTGGGAGGAATTGAAGCATATTAGACAAGCAGTTGGCTTTCTGGTTAGTTCTATTTATCTTGCTTTTCACTTCTATGCTGTTTATTCTTTTGTGGTACTGCTGTGAACCTTTATTACCCTCGATAAATTTTTGACAAATCAGGTCATTCATCAAAAGCCAAAAAAGACCTTGAAAGAAATAACAAATGATCTTTGCCCGGTGAGTAACTTCTCTTGTAAAAAATCTCACTTTTCTTGACTCCATTATCACACCTGCCAAAACCTCTCCTTTCTCTATGCATATTTGTATGCCCACATGTGCTCTCAATTATTCTTGTTTCAGGTCCTTAGCATACAGCAATTGTACAGGATCAGTACAATGTATTGGGATGACAAATATGGTACACACAGTGTATCTTCAGATGTAAGTTGTAAATTCATGATTACAAGCTGTACAATTTTCATTTCTTTTCCAAGGTTGCCAATTTTTGGATCCCTTTTTCGTTCCAGCAGTAGTTTGTCTGTATTATTTGGATAAAATCTTCTCTAATTGCAGGTAATCTCAAGTATGAGAGTGATGATGACTGAGGACTCAAACAATGCTGTCAGCAGTTCATTTTTATTGGATGATGACTCAAGGTAATAGTTTCCAACGACTACATACACTTAACACCAATGTTGATTTCATACATTCATGTAGCTCTAAACCAAGAATGTGCCTTTTCACCCTGTGAAAATGCAGCATCCCATTCACGGTGGACGATATTTCCAAATCAATACAACAATTAGAGATAGCAGATATCGACCCTCCACCCTTGATTCGCGAAAACTCAGGCTTTACATTCTTACTACAACGTGCAGAATGATAACAAGCAACTGTACTCCCTTGCCAGCACTCTGTCAACCTCCCATTGCCGAATTTTTGTGCCTCTTAAGTTGAAGTGTTGCAAATCCTGTGCATACATATAGCTTTCTCAAGTTCAATCTGTAATTATAATAGTTTCCCATGAGTCAAAATATCTATTGGGTCAATTCTTTTCACATTTCCTTGTAATTCCTTTTGGAATATCCTTCCTTGCTGTTTTTGTTGCCAGTTTTTGTGCTTCTGGTTGTTTCTTGGGCTACTTCATTGTAATTTGTGGCCACATTTTATAGGCCTAATACAGGTTGTATCAAAGTTTGTATAATACGATGCAAACAAGATTGTATTCCAGTTTCATGGTAGTTCTATTTTCTTTATATTCTTTCAATTGCTCAAATATTGATGAGATATTCGTATCATTCTCTGAGTATTGTAATTATTGCTTGCCTTACAAAGGAAATGGTTTTATTATTATTTTTTTCAACTTATCTTTTATGGATTGTTGTTTATGGATGGAAGTGAGCAGGCAATTTTCGTCGAGAATTCATGACACCGACGAGAAGCAATGAGAAGTTTTGATGGGAAATTATCAAACTGGTCCCTATAGTTTGTCAAAATGAAATAAATTTATTAGTTATCTCAAATTCAGCTATGCCATTTACCTCAACTTTCAATATATCATAAGCTTCCACAACTATATTTTCAACTGCCTCGGATGAAACACGGAGTAAAGATGAAAAAGGGATTGAAATGGAGCAGGATTTTGCAGCTGATACGTATAGTGTAGTGAAGACTCTGATGGTGGGGATGATGATGAAGATAGTGAGGATGAACAACTAGAAGAAAATTAAAAAAAAAAACGAGAACAACTCTAAAATGAATAGAAGACTTTTATTGCTTGCTTATTACTTATAACCAATGATCATGATGTATACTACGCATTCATTATTATTTATAATAATAATAATTTTATTTAATTTTTTAATTTAAATTTTATTTGTTGATAAGTCTATTTTATAATTCAAACCCTCTCTATCCTTACTACTTTTTTGAATTATTTTTGTTGAGTTGTAAGACACTCTTTAACACAATTGGAGTGTGGGGTTAAGGAAGATGAAGAAAATCCCAGCACAGAAAAGGAGAAATTTGAATCCGGACCATCTGTTAGGGAAGCTCAGAGCCAGGGAAGACTCTGACTCTATGGCTGATGAACCTGGAGGGCTTGATGCTGATGGAAATGATGGAGGAAAAGATGAGATGGGGAACCAGAAACAAGCATTTGTTGATCCAACTGGACTGCAGCTTGATGAATCAATTCAGAATTTAGAGGAAGATGACAACATAGATGAAGCAGATGGCACGCATACCGAGGAAGAATTGGGTATAGAAGAGCCTGAAGAATCTGCTAAAATGGGAATGGGAGCCATGAAGAAATAGACAAAAATCCTGATGATGATAATTATGGAAGAGTCAAGACAATGACCAAGCAGGTGGGATTTCCGAACGAGACGATGTAAATTCGATGGCCCCAAGGAAAGGTGTACTTCCCACGATTTGTTAAATTCACACTAAATCAACACCAATTTTAGAGTTTTGTAAGTCTAACATAATATAATAAATAAATAAATAAATAAAATATAAATTAAAAATTTTTAATGTGTAATTTTATTTTATATTTTTTAAATTATATTATAAATATTATATATCTATAAATATTAATAGTGTTAAATTAAATTTTTAATTTTTAATATAATTATTAAATAGGTAGAATTTTTACCCTGATTTTGGTAGAGGTGACGTCCATTGGGATACATACACAAATGTCTGGGTCCTCCCGCAATGGAACATTTCTCAGACCTTTCATGAATAGGCTTTACACGTCATTTTACATCTGCTCCACCATTCACCAACATCCTGTCAAGCTACCTGACAACGATTACCGAACATCACAAAAAACAAAAAGAACTGCAACGTGTCGGTCTCCTCACTCTCTGTACCTCTTATTCCGGTCACCCACATACAGCTCTCGCTCGCCATATCAACACTCTCTTCCCCTCCTCAGCTTCTGCATGTATGTAACACTCCTGTAATTGTTACTATGTGCCTCTTTTCTCTGGTAAGATCCCAACTCCCGAAGCAAAAAAAAACAGAGGAAATTTGTACTATAAATCCTGTAAATATTGCTAGTGTTTCCGATTTCTCGGAAAGTTTTGATCTTGAAACATGAATATAAGAACCGATGAAGAAGAAGAATCAGTGTCGGGTCGGGAACTCGATATTCCGAGCGATGTAGAGTGGCAAATGTTAGACAAATGGAAGTTTTTCCTATACGGGGCGGCGTTATTTTCGGGTGTGTCTGCAGCTCTTTATCCTGTGGTTGTGTTAAAGACGAGACAACAAGTGAGTCAGTGTAAGGTTTCATGTGTTAAAACTGCTGTATGGGTTGTGAGACATGAGGGGTTCAGGGCTTTGTACAGAGGATTTGGGACATCCCTAATGGGTACAATCCCGGCCAGAGCGCTGTACATGGCGGCGCTTGAGGTGACAAAGAGTAAAGTTGGGAGCTTTACTGTTAGTAAATTAGGGTTTACAGAGGGGACTGCGGCGACTGCTGCTAATGCTGTGGCTGGTTTGAGCGCTGCCATGACTGCACAACTTATTTGGACCCCGGTTGATGTTGTGAGCCAGAGGCTAATGGTTGTGAATGCATCAGATTGTAGATATGTAAATGGGATTGATGCATGTACGAAAATTATAAGAAATGATGGGGTTAGGGGATTGTATAGAGGGTTTGGGTTATCTATCTTGACATATGCACCATCAAATGCAGTTTGGTGGGCATCTTACTCTGTTGCTCAAAGACTTGTTTGGGGTGGATTTGAGTGTTTTTTGTGCAAAAAAGACGGCGATGATATGATTAGGCTGGATACAAAAACAGTAATGGCAGTTCAGGGAGTGAGTGCAGCCATGGCGGGTGGTTTATCGGCTTTGATCACGATGCCACTGGATACTATCAAGACTAGGTTGCAGGTTTTGGAGGGGGACAAGAATGGGAGGCGTGTCTCAACTGTTGGGCAGACAGTGAGGAATTTGGTTAAGGAAGGTGGTTGGGTGGCTTGTTACAGAGGTTTGGGGCCAAGGTGGGCCTCATCGTCTATATCTGCAACAACTATGATTACTACTTACGAGTTTCTGAAGCGACTCTCAACCAAAAATCAAGAGGTTTTGACATGAAGAAGTAGTAGTACAGAAGTAATACAAGAAAACATATATGGGGATGGTTATTACCTCAATCCCGACTTGTTCACAAAGTATTGAAGCTTTACAGCTTCAATGTCAAATGCCTGCAATGGCAATGATCAAAGCCTGTGAATTTCTGAGATGGCTGTCAAAGAACAATCAAACATGGTTTCACACGATGAATGACAGAAATAATGAAGACAATTGAGGGTTTTTTTTCAGTGTAATCTATGTCTAAACCCTGTTAATTTTCTTTCTACTTGTCTATTCTTTTGCCTTATTTCTCTTTTGCTAGCCTGCCGTCTGTCTTAATCTATGTAACTGATGGCAGGTCTTTCTCCATATAAATGCAAAACCTTTTATGGATTCAATTTGTGTTATCCAAAACTCCTACCCTTTCTTCCACATCAAGTTTCAGAGCAAAATCAGTAATAATCTTCATTAACTTCCATCTTCCAACAGATATTAGTTACTTTCTTGAGATTCCATTCATTGAAAGTTGAGTAGCACCTAAGCTTTATGATTTCCAAGTAAATAAACAGAATTTATTTTTAGTTCTGTACAAGCAATCATGCACTTATTTGAGTCTTCTCTGCAAGCATTATCCTTGTCATTTTCCTCCTGTTATAGACTCATTTTTCTTAGTGGAACAAAGTTTAGGTATACTAGTGGGGTGTGTTTTGTTGTGGATAACTTTAACAAATGGTGGGTCTACTTGTATGTCTCGATCACTTTAGAATCTTAAACTCTAATTAAGAATTGCCCAAAATATTAACATTTGGTTTGTATACGTTAGGCATCACATTAACAACCTATTTTATTGTCCACTATCATGTATATCCTCAAAGTTATGTAGCATATAAGATTCTTTATACTAACAACCCTTAAAGAATTTTAATTTATTCTCAACTTTTACAGCCTGATTTTATGTCCAAGTATATACGCAACTAAGAGTAATGTTAACATCAATCCTTAGCATAACTTCTTATGCCTAACTAATGCTGTGTAAAATTTTAGTAACAAAAAATTAATAAGCCAAAAACACTTATTTAAAAAAAGAATTTAAACAAATAATTACAATAAGTGTCACATTTCATATCGTTAATGGATAAATCTAAACTATAATTTATATAACTTGGATTCTCTTAACTAAGTGAAAAAATTCATGATAAGTTATATGCCCAAAGAAGCTATAATATCTACTTCATCGTTATCAACCAAGTAAGAGTAGGTGTTAACCAAATAGAAACATAATGATACAAACATGTCCTAATATGCAAGACAGCAGAAAAGGCAACACGCATTTACGGGGAACAAAATAGTCTGATAGCAAGATTTTTTTTTCCCTTTTTCTTTCATCTGTAAGCGGTAGCTGGTATGAGATAAGATCTATAGGTGATGTACAATGTAAGTAATGATTTGATTACAAAATTTTGAGCCTATGATAACGACATATGACCCTAACTTGGACCATCTGAATGAATTTACCTATTAATGCGTCCAGTTTTTGCAGGAAATGGGATGGTCATGGAAGCCAACCAACAGAGGAAAATTTTAGCTTTTTTAATGCTATAATTAATGCAAGTTCTTATAAGGACTACTTTCTTCTTGTTCTAAAGAAATGTAATGAGATTTTCCAACCGAATTAAAAGAAAGCTAGAAGTTCACAGGAGACAATTAAACTACAAATAAAGAGTATCGTATGGAAAACAGCGATCTCCTAAACAGACTAGAAGTAACCATTCACAGAGCTGAACTACAGATAGGACTGAGGAAAGAAACTGATGAACGGGGCAGTTAGCGGAGTCTACATAGAGAAAAATACAAGGAGAGAGACTACATCACTTGGTCATTGCGTTAAGGGCGAGCTCTCTTGTTGCTGCAAGAAGGGCACTTGTATTGCTTGATGTGTTCGGCCCTGGCTGGGGTGATCTTCACACACTTGCCATGGAACCATTTCTCGCAGATGTCACAGCAAATCCAAAATTCATCTGATGCATAATTCTCACCACAAGCACCGCACAAAGTCTCACCATGCTCATCTTCTTCTTCCTCATCCAAGCCCTCATCTTCATCCTTAGGTTGTGATGGTTTTAAATATTTGGTCTGAGATTCAGATCCTTGAGGCTTTTGTCATCCAAACATGAAGGCAAATATATACAAATTAATAGGAGGGAAGAGCGATAAATTATGAAGTCTCAACCTAATATAACTTCTAAGACATCAGATAAATCTTTCCCTAGCAGCCCAATTTTGAAAAACTGCAGAAATAAAGGAATCATGCTTTGATAAAATATTCAGATCTACTCTACTACTCTCTACAGAACTGAATAAATAAAAGGAGAATGTTGCCACAATTTATGTCCACTGCATTCCCTAGCAGAATGAACATTTCCCAAACTAATCACACCAACATCACAGGCACCTATATATTTATTTTAGCTGTCATACAATCTAAAGACTATGTACAGAAACCCTCTTTTTTACCACTTTGGAGTTTGACTTGGATTTGTTGCTGCTATGGTTTGAGACAGCTGACTTCTCCTTAACTTGTTTCTTTGCTGCACCAGTTACAACTTCAAATATTGTTGGAAGATCATTTATCATATTAAATAGCCGTTTTCTGCACCACAAAGAATAAAGTAAAACAGCATCACTTTAAATCAGCAACATATAACAAGTTATTCACCATCAACACACATACAAGACATAAATTATTCACATACAACATTAATAAATTTTACTGCATCAGCCTAATATTAATGAGCTTCCTAGACAGACTCAACAAGATCCACCTAAACTTCATTGTCACAAAGGCAAGGAAAAATTAACAAACAATAAAATTTTAAATGAAGTTATTTACCTGTCAGCTTTATCAAATCCGAATCTGGCACCAAAATAAAATGCAACAGCCAGCAGCCATGCGTCACTATGGACAGCAACTAAAGACAACCAATCCTTTTCTTGCATGCCATCTCTTGCGAAGTTAATACCCAGTGCAGGTTCTGGGAGCTCTGGAGGCACTTCTTCAGCTGGTAAATTGACTTCCCATTGCTCACTGGGGAAGCCATACAAGCAAAGGTTCTCTTTTTCTGTAAGTAGAACATAAATATCATTAACATAAGTTGAAACTAAATGACAAAAATAATCATGAATTGGTATATAACAGATATGTAAATCATGGATACTAATAACTAAAATATTCCTAAATAAATAAATAAACAAAAAGCACCAAAAGAGGAAACATGTCCTAGAACACGAAAAGTAAACAGCAAACAAAAGAAAAACGATTCCTAATCCAGAATTCATGTAATGCCCAAAAGAACAATTTCAAGCCAAAAAATGAATTTGCAATAAGATGGTGCATATCCTCATTAATACATTGCATAGCATGCTAATCGATGCTTAATAAGAAACCAAATCATGTGTAATCTAATAGTTTGATGGGCTACTCAGAAAATATATCCTATAAAGATACAAGGTATATGCTGTGTTCGATGCCGTCATCTCCAGAAAATGTTGTTTTATAACATAGTCATGATATGTTATCAGAATCACCTGAAATTACCGGATAATACTTGCAAATACCACTTTAATTGAAAAGGAAAATCTTGAACAGACTGTACAAACATGAGATACACACCGCATAGAAATGTAAACAATATGCCAACCATCACTATAACTAAACAAGATAATCAACATGATTATGATAAATATAAGATTTTATGTTATATTAAATGCATGCTTATGAATACAACAAATAGAAAACCTGAACTACTGCATACCTTTATGTGATAACCGAACACTATGTGAAAGCACCATGTTATTAAAATGAAAAGGTTAAGGGCTAACTCCATTGTACTCAGGATGCCTCGCAACATCGTCTCTAAATTCTGTGATTCCTAAATAGAAGAGTCATTACTAAATGTTGATCCTGCCAAAGCAGAGCCGCGAGAGGGGTATAATAACCTACCCTTCAACAATTTTACAAAGTGGCAGCTCTCAAGACTTAAATTCACTTATCAACCCAAGAATTTTACCTTTAGGCCAAGCAATGGCCTGTGATTCCTGAATGGTAAACTCAGGTTGTACGCATTTCATTTAGTAAAGAACAATGTTCTGGATTTTATTGCAGACTGTGGCATCTGAGCAGTTTCAGCCTCCAGATAACAAAATAGACAACAACAAGACTTCATCCAGATCAGTTTGGACAAAATTTTCACAAGAAAAGATGGAAGGACTTCAAATTGAAAATGTGGATGGCTATAAATGAGCACTAAGAAAGGTCTACCTTAGCCCTGGCCAACTATTAAAAAAGGTAAACAGATTAATGGATACTTCTAAAAGAACAATGGTAATACTCTTTCCCTGTAAAGCAAAGACTTTACCAAGCAAGGATAGCAAACAGAAAACAAATGACAAAAATTATGAAACAACAATCCACCTTTTATTAAAATAACAAGTGCAGAAAAGTTAAAACAGAAAGCATTCGCTAAGCAGAAGACAATCAATCACCTAATTCAAGCATTCCAAATCATTCAGCAATCGTGTATTGCATTATAATAGCATTTCCAACAGAACTGGCAGGCAAAAGCTCCAAAAAAAAAAAAATAGCATGAATTCTTGGAAAGGTCTCGCACAATCATTTTTTCACTGCCAGAAACTTAATTGCTAAAAGAGAAATCATGACACAAATCACATATCTCACAAAGATAACAAAGAGTGTGACAACACAAGGAATACCACAAATAGACCTAAAGCTATAGCCATGGAAAGCATAAAAAGCACCAATCCAACAATGAAAGAGCGGTATATGGATTGCACAAAAATATAACACAAAGTAAACAACATATAAGGCATTTATTAATTCATTTAACAATTAATAATACATAGAAAAAAAAATGTTTGCAGACAGAAAAAATAGCTAAGCCATACCAGGATCACACTGCTGATAAAATTCTTCAACATCTGCAAGCAAACAAAACAAATAGATGAACTCTTGAAGTAACACAATTGGAATAGCCCAAAATCAAAAGCAAACACAGAATTCATATTCATATTCATATGAAAACTACATGGCTATTCACTACCATGATAACAACATAGAAACGCTTATAGCTCAAAGAATCAAAACTTCTTCAGCTATAAGTTATTAAGAACCAAACAAGTAAACAAAAAACGAAAACAAATACAATTATTAAAACCTAAACCACACAGAAATATTGAACTCATAGTTCAAAAACAATCTTGGCTATTTTATTGGAAAACAAACAGACTAGCTTGTAAAATCAGGAAATCGAAAAGCCACTTTCATTTCACGAAAACCAGGGGGGCGACAATAGGCCAAAGACTCAAAATTTAAGTATTTTCTCATAAATTCTAATTGTTATCTCATGAAAAATATACATAGTAAACAAAATCTATACCAAGTCTAATTGAATACCAAACTGAATCTCATAAAAGCCAAATCGCCAAAATCTGATAATTCAAAAGTTTGCTCTGGAAACAAATGACCATGAGCCGTAAAAAACCAAAAATGTCAAAATAAAAACAAGACCGCATTCAATTTTACTAAAGCAGCAGGGGAAAACTAAAACATTGGAAGTAAATAACTCTTTTCTCATTTTCTCAGAAAACAAACAAGAATGAACCATGGAAATGAACCAATTCGAAGCTAAGCTGCATTAACTGAACGAAAACAATACAAAAAAGACTAATTCAAAATTACAGACATATCTCTTGTATTTTCTCCAATATTTCCTCAAGTACGAACAAGCATGAGCCGAGAAAAAATGAAAATTAAGCCGCATTTAACTAAATAATTAAAAACAGCGCTAAAAAAAAAAAAAAAAAAAAACTTAAGATAAAAAACTTTCATTCAAATTCTCGAAACGCACGCCGGTATCAAGCAGCATAAGGTGCGCAAACGATGAACACAAAAACACTAGAATTCTCAACTTTCTTCCATTTTCTGGGATATTTTGTCGAGAAACAAACAATCACGGGCTTCGCAAAAACAAAGAAATCGGCATTAAACAAAACCAAAGCAAAATAACAACGCAAACACACTAAGAATTCTCATATTTTCTCAAGACATTTTTCTCTGGAAACAAACAAACACGACTAAACCGAAAACGACAGAAAACAACTACAAAATCTGAACGTCACAAAACTTTTCTTCCGTATTTTCTCGAGAAACAAACAAACAAACAAACAAACAGAAAACCACCTGTAGTGAGAGCCTTGATCATGCCAGCTCTCCGTCCCTTGAAATCTCTAAGCACCTCCTCGACTGTGCGCGGATTGTACTGTGCTCCTCCTCCTCCTCCTCCTTCCATTTCTCCAAATTAAATTAAACTAAAATTAATTTTTATTATTTTTCATAAAAATTTTGAGAGCTTAAAAAGAGAGATTATATGTAACAAGGAGGGGAGTGAAGATGGGAGGTCAAAATGGTGAATTCGTAACTATTAGAGGGGTACTTTGGGGTTGATGAAAGTTTATCGGATTTGAATCTAGAGTTATTGATCGGGCTTAACTGTATTTGAGAAAACGGTTTGAGTCCGATATTCTAAACCGAAACCTAGGCTGGGGCAGGACAGTCTGCGGTCAATATTATTATACGATTTTGTAAATGGTGACGTGTACCTACGACATCACTGTGGCAATATTTATGTCATAAAAGGAAGGAACAATTTCAAAAAACCCCTTGAGGTTTCCCATAATTCCAGTTAGAGCTCTGAGAAATTAATTTTCAACACACAATATCCTTAGGGCAGACATGATAATCCATGTCTACCATTACAAACTCAAACCGAAACAAATTGAAGCATTTTAAGTACAAAAACATAGATCCCTGTTTTCCAGACAATCCATGTAAGAACCTTAAAAATTACAGAAATTGGAACTCAAACTGCATAGTTCTTGGTCTTTTGACAAGAAATTTGAAACTACAAGCGAACAAGAACAGTAAATATAAAACTAAACTAACAGAGCCAAGGATGACTTCCCATTGGAAAAGTTTAGCAGCCTGATCCTTCATTTCAATGCTGAATTCGGACAGCTAGGATGAGTCCACCATTGTGACACTTGGACTCATCTCTCAACAGAGGACAGGAGACGATGCAAATTGCCATCGCCGTTGATATCAGCCGAGCAACCTTGCATGCTTCTGCCAACGTGAGAACCGTAGCCAGAGAATCCGAACTCTGGCTGCTGAAAGATGTCTTCGCTGTTGGAGGCACTAGTGATGTCCGAACAAGAAGTGGTTGATGTAGCATCTTTGTAGTGTCCTCGCTGGGCATCAGGTTTTAACATGTTTTCAGGCAAATGTAACTTGTCAGCAGAGCCTGAAACATCTCCATTGCTTGTTGGACTAGGCTTAGATTCTTGGAGCTTCTTCATGTTGAGAAAACGTCCCCCAGATCCTCTAGCTCTATTCATTGCATGAACATGCCGGGACTCGTGAAGATATGGCTGCACAGGTTTATAACAGTGAAATAACCGTAAAAACAGTGTGCCATATTGAAATTGAAGTGAAACAGAATTAAGAAACCCCCAGGACACAAACCTTGCGTCCTTTGATGAGTTTGTTTTGAGCTTCAAGCCTGGCACGATATTGTCTCCGCCTAAGAATTGCTCGATATTGTTTAGCATTAACATAAATGGGCTCATCTTTGGTCAAATCAAGCGGCAGCGGCACTCGAGCAGGAGCCAACCCCATCATTTGGGGATGATGAATCTGCTGACATTCCAGTGACAAATATCTCATAAATGGGTAACAGAGACAACACCTCCCGGTGTAGTTGTACCCTAAAAGTGATCAGGCTTAAATAAATTTGCCATGAGAATCAGAATCTGAAATGAAATGGGTTGAAAGCAAGCAAGACATTTAATAAGATAAGTAGAAATTGCTTAATTCCCTACCTATAAATGGTTTGATAAGAACAATATTGCATAGTTAGAACCATTTTGCATCCATGATTAGAAAGTTAAGACTTCATAAAGCAATAGCACTTCATTAAAGAATAGCTTAACAATTACAAAATTGAAAGCGGAAACTTTCCTAAGATAAGGAAAGCAGAGAATAATAAGGGCAAGGGGAGATGCAAAGTAAGGTGCAATGATTAATAAACCATAAAACAGAAGAATGCTTTGTAGACCTACTTTATGGACATTGAAGAATCTAAAGGTTGGCAAAATATTTGATGCACAAGAATTAAGCAAGCATGATGCCAGTAAAGGTGCTACAAGGTGAAAAAGGATGTTGTAGAGTCTACCCTAAGAATCACGAGTTGGTGTAAGTTCTATAACGGATCCCCTTTCGACGCACTAAAAATGACAATAAAGTAAACAATTGAAGGGAAAGAGACAGAGAGAACAAAATACATGAAAGGGGCAAGAGAATTCGTAAGTCAGGTCAACTAAACCTCAATATAAGCTTGGGTTGGCTACACAAGTCATTTTCCTCCATTCTGTCCTATCAAAGACAATGCTTTCATCAGCTACACAAGAATTTGATGCACACCACACATTGAACGTGACACTAAAGTACATTTTTAATATCTCCATAGATCCTTATATTGAGGGCGTAGAAAGGAAACTATATGTTATTATTCATTTATTGCATATCTGCTTGGAAAAGGCTATAAAATTTTTAGCTATGTAGAATATATTATCATTGAATTTATTTTTCTGATTGTGAATATGGTCAACAAACTTCCATTCTAATTCCATATCCCAATGCGTGCAGCCACACCAAAATAGAGAAAGAGAAAAGACATCATAAACTTAAAGGTGCTTACCACAGCCTGTGGCCCATAAAAAGGTGCTAGTAAGCCATTGAAGCATGGTTCGACATAATGGAGTTGGATGGGAGCCTGCAAAAGAAGTATCACAGAGCATAAGATTCCCATTTGCCCACAGAACCAGCAAATCACAAATGGGTATCAACTTACAACAGACTGGCTGTAATCAACATGCGAGGGAGCAAAAACAAAATCTTGAGGCCCCATTGATGAAGCTAATTTAGCATGACTTGCTGCAGGCTTCAAATGAGTTCCATTAAATCCTGAGCAAGAACAGGAGCTGCTACATTAGGCATGTATCAGATCTCAGTGGCAGCAAGAAAATAAATCAATTGATTTTAAAACCTGAACCTATATTTTCCGTTATAGAAAGTCTTGATATAACAATTACCAGTAAGTGAATTCAAACTAAGCACAGATAATTATGTTCAATTAAAAAGACAAAGGCAAAATAAGGAAAACTCAGAATCATTGCAATCACCAGATGCTGAAATTATGCTTTGCCCATTAGGATAGCTATCTTTCATACTAGCTGCTTTGGGACAACATTGACCAGTTGACTGAGTTGATGATGATTCCTGGTCTTGAAATTGAAAGCTCAATTGCATAGTGCTAAGAAAATGCTGCGGAGGAACTCCAGCCTTTAAGCTTAAGCTTCCTGACATGGGTGATTGCCAGACACATGATTCAGTTGAACTCCCCCATGATAGACCGCTAACATCATACATCGAAGTTGAGTGTGCAGAGTTTATACCAGAATCTTTTTTACCCAAGTTTAGCATTCTCAAAAGTATGTTCAAACTTCTTAGACTACAAAGAGAACTTCAATTAAATCTTTGAACAAGTAAACAAGAAAAAACTAAGTATTCAGCCAACCTGCTAATCAGCAACGCGACTGCTCGTCAACTACCAGTGATATTAACATATATCAATTAACAAGCAAAGCATCAAACGTTTGCAACATTTTACAAACACAAAAAGACTTACAACCTAGGAATAAAGACTTGCAAATTGGCAAGGAAGGGACATATACAGAAAGCAAATTCTCTATATAACTAAAGTTAGTAAGCTTAACATACATAAGTTATGACAGAGAATTTCATTTGCCGCAATCAAACATATTTATACCAATTAAATCAGCACAGCCAGCGAGTCAAATAATGCAAAGACAAATACTGGACATTAAAATTGAAATAAAAGCTAGTGCATTTCATGCTCAATAACGGAAAAATGAACTATCTTTGAAATTTCCTATATGCATATGGATCATTCAGAAAACAATCACAATATAACAGTAAAATGAGAATCCAAAAACAAGAACAGAAGAGGTAAAAAGGAAAAAAAATGAATAAACTCTTGCTCTCAAGAACCAGATGTTATAATCGTTAAATCCCAAACTCAAATTTGAAAGTAACTCGTACATGCAAAACCAGAAGACTCTCCAAAAAATGAAAAACCATTACAAGCTAAAGCAACAGCAACACCTGAATTCATTTCCCGAAAACAAGAAAAACTCACAAACTCTGACCCAAAACACAAAACCCCGTCATTTTTTCCACCACCAAGATCAACTCAACCATATCCAGATTCTCAACCACAAGTATATTTCACAGCAAGGAAGACTCGAAAATCAGATAAAACCGAACAAACCCAGAAGAGGTAAAAGCCAGGAAAAGGCATACACAATGAAAAAAGACAAACCTTTTAAAGATAGGTAACGCAAAGAGAACTGCTTTTGACAAATGAGTAGTCGTGCAACCTATCAAGAACTCAACTTTCTTTCTCAAAACTACATCTCACACAACTTTTTCTTCATCTCTCCAAAAATCTTTCAACTTCACACCATTTCCGCGTCCATTACCATCACCACTACCTTCAAGCACAGCTACAGGATTCTTCTGCGCTACTTCTGCATATAAACTGTTGTTTTTCAAAGAAATTCCTATTATTTTAAGAATTTAATATAGTCTTAAAATGAGTTCGGTTGGTTCTATTCTAGTTTTGTCGTGTTTTGGTAATGGCATAATAAATTTTTGTAATAAATTCTTGCACTTCAGAAATACAGACCCTTCTATTCTTCTCACAGTGCCTCCTTGATTTAATACAAGTATTAAATGTATTAATTGAATCAATTAATACCCATAATTCTTTTATATATTATAATAATTAAAAGAAAAAGGAAGTAGAAGAAGAAGAAGAAGAAGAAGAAGAAGTTGGGAGGGACTAGGGAGGGGAGAGGTGGGGAAGTGAGGTTAATGTTTCTCCATCATCTAAAAGAGAAGCAAAATAAAAAGCTTGAGAAATGAGAAGTCATCAACATAATTAAATGTCCAATTCACTTTTAACTAAAAATAA
>CP135551.1:441211-571294 GCA_032402905.1 Khaya senegalensis | reverse complement strand
CTGGTATAAGAGTCAGGCCTGTCTCTGGACTTGTGGCTGCCGAGTGCTTTGTCCCTTACTATTATGTTTGGGCAGTTCTGGTTGCTAACTTGGCACGTTTTGGAAATGAACCAACTTTCGCAGTCTTCTCTCTCTTTTCTTGCACTTCCTTTCGGAGAGGATGCGTCAGGTGATTTGCACCCAGGTAAATAAGAAGATGTTCCCTTTGTATCAATCATTTTCTTTCAGTCCCTGCATTTATGTTCTTGATACTGTTATTGTGCAGGATGCAATTAAGGGTAGTAGTGTTACAAATACTACCTGTCGTGATGTGGGGACAGAATATCTGTTTCAAATTGATACTTCAGCAGACGATGAAGATATCTGTTTGAAGGATGGAGTTTATTTGGTTGATGGGGATGAAACTGTACCTGTTTTAAGTGTTGCCTACATGTGTGCCAAAGGTTGGCGTGGGAAAACCAGATTCAATCTTATGTGCACAGATTGATTTAAGCTAGAGAATAGCTGCATGGCCAAACTTTAGATATAACTAGCACTGTTGTAAATGGAATATGAGATCGTTATGTTTCATCACAAAAACTAAGAATTTTTTTCAAAATGACAGTAGTGGCATGCATTGTTGTGTGGCAAATAAAATGTACCAAAATGCACTACATGTTGGCATGCATGGTCGTTTTTACACTATTATTGGCAGATACACAAATACAGAGAGAATCTCTTTTCGTGAAATTCAGTTTTGCACTGCAGATAGTATCACTAAAAATACTTCTGAAGGCACTTCTAAAGCAACCGAGAAAGCAGTAGAAATCATGATTCTGAGATTCCATATCGAGTATATGGGTCCAGAACATTGTCATGAATTCTGAGCAATGGTAAGTTCTATCTGATAAAATTTGGGTCCAAATATTTACCTGGCAACAGCAATAATTTTCGTTTCAGAAGAGAAAAGCCCAGTAACAGTTTTTGTAAAACCTAAAAATGGTCCATGTCCACCAATGTTCTTACTGCCATTATATGCTTAGCACACTAATCAGGTCCACCATTGCCACCCATCGGAGCTGGTGCCTCAATCCACTTCATAAAATTCGAAAGTACAAAACGCCCATTGAATGGGGAATTACAACTGCCTTATTCTCACTTGTAGCTACCATCTGTTGTATATTGCTGTTAATCCGGCTGAGTGTTTGCTCCCTCACCTGATTGTTTGGGTTCAAAAATGCAACACAAATAATTCATCAAAAATATAACTGAAAAGTGCGGGTGCAAACTCGATGTATGTATTCCACAGGCATGGTATAATACTATAATATCAATAAGAACTCCAAAGTTGGAAGAAAACCTCAGTGTTTTGAAACGAAATTCTCCAATTATAAGCAGCCATATACATGGTTTTCTCCTCATATCCAATACGTGCCAAGTTTGCAATCGGAACTGCCCAAACAAAATAGCCAGGAGCAAAGTAATCGGCAGCTGCCACAAGTCCAGACACAGACCTGACCCTTATACCAGAAGGATCTAGTCCGGTTTCATTGTCTAGTGACATGTGCTCCACCCAGCATAGAGGTCTGCATAATATCCATCAAGATCACAGAAAGGTGGACATTAATTACCCCAAACACCCATGTAAGTTCATAAGCCCAACTAACACAGATACAACTGACAATAAACCAACGTACAACGATGCTCATATCCGTATCTATGGCACAGGTTTTGATCGCTATATCGTTTGTATGCTATTTCATAATTGCTTCATCGTCTCACTACAAAAGCTGCAGACATGATTCATGATAAGACGCAGGAGGAGATTCGTCGACCCTTTAATATCGAGAATGATTCTATCGATGAAGAAGAGAAGAATGAAAGTTAAGGATCCAAGGATTGATTATTTTTTTCCTTTTCTTGTTTAATTTCCTGTTTTGTGCTGAAGTTGTTTTAGGGTTTCTCGTTGTTTGTCTCCGAGATTTCGGTTATCTCTTGTTGATATGTTATTATTTGGGAATTTTGTTTTAATTATCAAGTTGTGATAATGATCATGTTTCATGGGCTTATCTTGATTAGTAAATAAATTTATAGTCAAAACAAAACCTAGTTAAAACTCTTCTTTTTATCTTCTTGATTTCTAAAATATATATAATTCCTTTATAACTAACAATCAATTTGGCTCCATAATCAACTCCTATGTTGACAAGAGAAAGGAATTCTCTCTTAAAAAATTAATTAAAAACCCTAAGTCGCAAAAAAAACAAAACAAAACCCTAAATCCATGCAATTCCCAATCCTAACTGGATTAGTACTATAATTACCAATATAAATAACCTACTGATTCTCACAACTCTTCATTCAAAATCCTTTCTTGCTTTCAAGTTTCCATCAAATCTCTCTGCTTTGAGGTTTCCATTTAGGGTTTTGCAGCTAGGGTTTTCTTTAACATATCACAATGGACGCTATATTGAAGCTGAAGAGTTCTGACATGGAGGTCTTCGAGATCGAAGGGAAAGTCATCGCGCAATCCCACCTGTTCAAGATGATGATCGAAGATGAAGTTATCAGCGGCCTAATTCCTGTGCAGGTTTCCAGCCGGACACTGGCAAAAGTCCTGGAATGGTGCAAACAACATCAACCAAAAACGACTTCTGATAAGGCCAGCGATAACGAAAACAAAGACAACAAGAAGAAAGAAGAAGATGAAATCAAAGAATGGGAAGACAAATTTACCGAAGAGTTGAAAGTTGCAACAGATGACTTGTTCGATCTGTTGGTGGCGGCGAACTACTTGGTAATTCCGGAGTTGCTTGATCGTCTCTGTAATCTTGTTGCAGAGATGTTAGCAGGGAAGATGCCGGAGGAAATTCGTCGAATGCTTAATATTCAGAATGATTTTACCCCTGAGGAAGAGGAGGATATCCAAAACGAATATCCTTGGGCTTTCCGTAATAGGTGATTTACAGTTGTCTGTCTGCCGATCCTTTTCTTGAAGCTGTTTTAGGGTTTCTTTGTTTCGTTTTCTAGTTTACTCTTGCTGTTTTCATGTTTCTTTTTTATTAATTAAGAATGAATTAAGATTCCTTCCAATTTTGATGTGGGCTACTTTCGAATGTTTCCAACTAGTAAACACGTATGGAATCTTGCTTTTTTGAAAGTGCTTCTAGCGTTCTACTTCAAGAAGCACTTGGGAGAGCTTTAGCATAGAACATAAAACTTGAAGGTTTAAATACATAGCCCTCACTCACCCTTTTAAAATTGCCAAAAGCTTGTCTAAATATAAAGCACTTATATACCTAAAAGCACTAAAGAAAAAGCACTTAATTTTAATTAACTTCTTGCTTCTAGTGAAAGAGCTTTTGGGTATATGCATTGTGTTATCAAATATACCCACAATGCAAGAAAAGAATATAAATAATAAACTCAATTATTCGATTAATTATATACAATATAAGGAAGTTGTCACCCTAAAGAAAAGCATATGTGTCATTAGGAAAAATATATCCTTGTTAATTAGCCATGATTAAATTTTAAGAACATGGCTTTAACAATCTTATTCCCACTTGATTTTTGAAAATCTGATAATCAAAATAACTTGTCTTATGAATCTGCCTCGAGTGATCACACTTACTCATGACTAAAGAGAGATTCCAAGACTATTATCTGATTGAGTAAGAACACAATTCACGAGTGATTTCCAACATTACTTCATACAATTTTACAGTGAGGATCATCTTGTATAGATATTCAGCCACATATGTAGTGGTAATATTTTCATTAACCATCATCAATTAAATGAATCAAGCTTGTTTAGACATGGACGATTAACTAGAATACCTTGAAACATATTGCCAAACACGTGCCTTCCTTGGAAATAACAAAAATAATTGGAAGAAGAAGGAGGAGACATAATTTGTAGAGACAATGGGTTCCTTTCGGAGGAGATTTTGAACACCAAGGAATAGGCTTTCTTGTGGGGCCACCTCCACTCTCATTGGTTAAAGCATGTGGGGTCAAGATTGAAAGAAATCTAAGACCAATAAAACAAAATGGGGAGCAAAAGAACATGGGAATTATAATGCAGGTCCTACCATACTATAATTTCCTCACATTTGAGCCTATTCCTCCATGTGAGCTTAATCAAAATTCAACGCCCTCATGGGTTTTTGAAATTTCTTGGTTGAGAATGATTCAACCTTCCAAATTATTAGTTATTGAATCTTGCATTACTTCAATTCAATGTGCATGTGATCCACTTACTTAACCATGACCTGCTTCTTTCATTACCACTTATTGATTTAGATTCTATATGAATCTAATACATCATGTCATTGATCTATTTGATATCAATTTTCTTTTGTAATGATTAAAATTTCTTTGATTAAAATAAAAAAAAAAAAAACAAAACAAAAAGTGAGTTAGAAAGAATTAGTCATTAAAAATATATTATTTTAATAAAGAATATAATTTATAAATTAATTTTATCGATTTTATTTTTGAATACAATTATTACTGACATATTTTAATTAATAATTTGGACATTTTTAAAGATTTGATTTATATATATATTTTTTTTGTTAAACATGACTTTTTTAATGTGTTCTTGTTGATTAATTAGTTGATTGAAAATATGTCATTTTAATTTTTAATATTTTATTTTGCAACTTAAAAATAAGAGAAAAGAAATTAATTGTGTACTTTGATTTGAAGAATTTAAAAATCATTATTAAATAAAATGAAAATGAAAGAGAAAACAAAAACCTAAGCTAAGTACTCGAGATTCTAAGTTGTGGTCCAATGAATTCTTTGAAATGCTGCCTTGATATTACAAGTAATTAACCTTCATTCCTTTCTTTCTTTCTTTTAATTGTTAAATTTATTTCTAAGTCACATGACACTATCATTTACATTGTGACCCTAATATTTTTTAACAATTCTTTGTTACATAAATGACTTTATTTTAAATTAAATTATACATAGTTGTTCTTAAATAACATATTAGTATAAGCAAAACTTTTTCTTAATTTCAACATAGATCAATTTGGATTTGAATATTATGTGTGCGACTATAGTAATTGAAAATTTAACATTCTTAAGATCTTAAAAAAAGGATCAAATTGATGGGACGATTACATACGAACATTGTTGAACAATATATGCAGAGTTTATTCTTAAATAATATAAATTTTCTAATCGATTTTGAAAATAAAGTAAACACATTCTTGAATTATTATTTTTTTTCTTCTTTGTATGACTATACTAGTTTCAATATTTTTTTTCCCATGCGATTGTACTAATTTAAAATTTAGCATTCTTAAAATCTTATAAAAGGGAATCTAATTGATGGAATGATGGTGTATGAACATTGTTGTACAATATATATAAAATCTTGAACAATATATATTGTCTAAGCGACTTTAAAAATAAAGTTTACACATTTATGAATTATTATTTTTTGTTTTTTTTTTTTACAATTATACAAATTTTAAATTTAATATTAATAAAATTTTATAAAAAAGGATCGAATCGATGGAATGATAGCATAGAACATTGTTCAATAATATATATAAAAATTATTCATAAACAATACATATTTTTTGGATGATTTTGAAAATAAAGTTAACACATATATAAATTGTTCTTTTTTCTTTCTTTCTTTTGGGTTATTGTATGATCAATTTATGAATGGTATTTATAGCATCATAATTATGATCCCCCATGTAGCTTGAATTATTTTTACCTTTACTATTAATAGATGTATGTACTAGCAATGGTTTTAATTACCAATTTTCATGGCTCAATTATAACAACATAGAAAGAGAGGTGGCAAATATAACTATTAATTTGGCAAAAACTTTCCTACTATTTAAAATACTGTAAAATAGTATAATAACATCTGAATCCCTACATTTTTTGATATTTGTTTAATATAAATATAATTTATTATGTAATAATATAGAAAATCACTAACTTCCCTTGAGATCACTCTAGTCATTTTTAAAATTATGGATGCTCTATTTAAACTTAAGAGTACAACGATTAACATATTTGATAATCACTAATTTTTTATGAGTACCATTTATTTTTTACATTTATATTTGCATTTAGCGATCATATTTTTGAATATTTTAACTTCAATATTACAATAAGAGGTACAACATCTCAATCTCCAACATAGTTAATACTTTATTTGATATTAAGATAGGATGAAATTGCTGAATATTGCTCATTAGTAATAAAAAAAGTGCACATCAGTAATAAAAAAAAAGTGTCTTCGGCCAAAAATTGGTATCTACTAAATACTTTAACTATTGTAATTTTAAAATATAAAAATTTCAATAAGCTTAAATTAAATATTAATCATCGTAGCATTAGAGTATGTAATTGTACGATAAAATATATCTTAGTTATTATTATACGAGTTGAGGACCTATTTGTTATAAATGTACAAACTATATTCTAATTTATGAAAACCTCAAGATTAGGAATTCCGATGTTATTACCCTTATTTGAAATTATTATTATATTCTTTGTAACAAATTGATCGTGTAAAGGGCCCACCAACTTTAACTGGTTATGGTTATAGACCCAGACCCAGACCCAGCGTTCTCAATAGGGTGGCGCCTTGTGTGCAACCTAGCCACCGCCGCGCGGCGCGCCCTCCGTGCCCCCACCTCCCCATATTCCGCCGCCTTGTCTTCTTCCCTCTTTATTTACACCCATTGGAGTAATAACATCCAGGTACCTAATTGTTAATATTATCTCAAATAAGGATATAATTTCTTCACTTGTATCATGCAAGTCCTAATTCTTGTTAAGGTCTCTAAACTTTTAGATTTTTCTAAAAAAAAAAATTTCGACCAATTTATTTATATCTTATAAATCTCTAACTTTCGTCTAAATAACCAAATTTCTTTACTATTAAAGAGTATTTTAATAATTTAATATAACCAATTAAAATTAATAACTTATTTATTACTAAATAAATAAATTATAATTTTATGTTTAAACTCAATTTAGTTTTAAATTATGAATAATATAAATTTAAACGTGACACACATTCTTTTTAAATATTTATATGTATTTAATTAATTTTTAAAAATTTTTATTTAAATTTATGAATTGATTTGAATTTATCACGAGTTATACTAAACCTCACAAATTGTGTTAGACCTTATTTTATATGTGTTTAGCTCGATCTTTAAGCGAGTATGAGTCTTATTTTTAAAGGTCGGACTAGTTTAGTACATGCTTTATTTTCAAGGGCAGTTAGACTATTTGTCACCATACATAAAAATTTAGAAAGTCAGATATTATTACATCTTTTGAGGATAATTCAGTCATTGACGGGGAGGAGCCGAGCAACAGTGCACCTGGGACATAGGTCATGCAATTGAACAAATTGTACACACATTTAAATATATTTAAACAATTGAAGGACCTGAATGTTATTACTCCCTTGAACTATTCCCACGCCGTACGGTCATTTATAATAACCATTTTCTCCATTTATTACTGAAGGCTTGTCCTTGGTGGCCAAATCTCCATAGCCAACTCTCACTTTCACTGTCTCTCTCTCTCTCTCTCTCTGATGGCTCAGTTTATTTATTTATTTATTCATTTATCAGGGAGGGAAGAGACTGTGTATTTGTCACTCATTGTATCTGTGCGTGTTAGCAGAAAGAGATTGAAAATGATTGTTTATTTATTTATTGAGGCAATAAAGGCTATTGCCTTGCCTTACCTTAGGCGTCGCCATGATTCATGGCTTGAGTTAATCTCACCATTAATGGTCACCCCTTTTGCTTGCTTGCTTGCTTCTTACTGTTCTTTCTGTTTCTTCGCCGTTTACTTGCGTGTTATCTCATCAGAGCTCTTCAATTTTTGGGCTTATAACGATTCACGCGGTTGTGCTGCCTCGAAAGTTGAGCATTCAAGTTTCCTTCTCTCAATGTAAGCTCTGACGCTCGTATGAATGTATGTTCGGATGTATACATTTATGTATGTATGAAGCTTGAGCTTCTTTGTTATCACGTAGTCGAACAAGTTCTTCTGAAGAAACCTGATCTGTGTGTTTTTGGTCATAATAATTTTGGGAAAATTTTGATAGATTTAAATGTATACATGTGGCTTGTTTGTATGTATGAGAGTTTGATGGGTAATCTGTATTGCTTTTATAAATTTAATCTGATTTTTTTTTTCCTGTTTCTGTTATTGTTGTTGACGTTGCAGTTGATTTTCTTAGTGGTTTTTGTGGAGGAAATAGAAGGTAAAAATTGGCGGTGATGTTAACGTGTATAGCGTGTTCGAAGCATCAGCATCAACCGCAGCAGCTAAACAATGGATCTCTACGGCAGCAGCTTGAGGAGGAAGATGATGTTGGGACCCCTAGGACTAAGCAAGCTATTAAAGCTCTCACATCTCAGGTAACGAGTTTGTTTGCTGAGAAAATGAAGACAAATTTGAGGAAAAGAAGATAGTTTCCATTGAATTTCTAAGAAAATGCCCGAAAATTTTGAGGAATTTAGTTTTGGGTGCATTTTTTGTTGTTAGGAGCTAAAATAGGACGGTAAAAAAAAGGGGTTATCTCTATTTGGGCGATGAGGAGTGGGGAAAAAATTAAAGTGAATCAGAGTTTTGGGACCAAAGATTTTTTGCTTTTCTGTTCTTTTATTTTCCTTCGGTTTCTCTGCAACCAAACAGAGGGTGAGGTTTCTGTCCTTATCATTTTTTTTTCGAAATCAAGGGAGTAGCAATGGTGAAAGAAGGTGGAAAATTGTGGGGAAAAAGAGGAGGGATCTTGAGTTTTGGGAGTTCATGTTTTTGGTTTTTAAGGGGATAATGGGACAAAAGAAAAAGGTTCCACTGTTTTGTTTTATTAGAAATGTTAGGCTGCAAAGAAAGTAATGAAAATTAGAAGAATCTGAGTTTTGGGATTTTCTTTTACATTTTTAAGGAAGTAGTAGGACAAAAGAAAAAAAGGGTTTACAAGACTTTGCTTTCTTCTACTGTTTTGGCTTACCTGCAAGGACGCAAAATTGAAAGGGCATGAGGGTTTGGATCTCACAATTCTGATGCCAAAAAGCTAATAGTAAAGGTTTAAGAAAGAAGAAAAGGCATAATTTGAGTCTGATTGGAGACGGAAGAAGAGAAAATTGAATCTAGTTTTACAAATTTTGGAAGTGATAACAGCTAACCAAACAATCTCCAGAATTTTGCTTTTCTTTTCTGCTACTGAGTTATAGTTTAGCAGCTGAGAAATTTTTATTTGAACCATTTTCTCAGCAACCATGTAATTTTAATTCTTTTATTTTGGAAAATAAAGGTAGAAACAAATGAAAGTTATTTTGCTTACTTTAGCTGGGTAAGTTTTTCGAATTGTAAGCAGAGTTAATTGAACGAATACTACATATCAATCTTTTCTTTTAGATCAAAGGTTAATGACTTTTTTTTCCTTCTTCTTTTAGATCAAGGACATGGCAGTGAAAGCATCAGGAGTATATAGAAACTGCAAGCCATGTTCGGGATCATCAAATTGTAACCAGAATGGAAACTATGCTGATTCTGAGGCTGCCTCAGGCTTGGGGAGGTTTCATTGTTCTTATCGTAGAACAGGAAGCTCCAACTCAACACCAAGGAATTGGGGAAAAGAAATGGAAGCAAGATTGAAAGGCTTATCAAGTGGTGAAGGGACACCTGCATCAGTGAGCAGAAGAACAGAATCTGTAGTGTTTATGGAGGAAGATGAGTCTAAGGAATGGGTTGCACAAGTGGAACCGGGTGTTCTTATCACTTTTGTTTCTTTGCCTGAAGGAGGGAATGATCTCAAGCGAATTCGATTCAGGTACTCTCTTAGTTGTTTGGTAGTTTCATGATAGCAAATGCTTTGTTTTGTTTGCATGCCATCAAAATTTTCTTATATGGAAATGGCAATTGTAGTTGGCACAGAATTGGTTGTCCTTTGTAATAGACCATTTTTGTTGTTCTTGGCTGACACCAAAGATTTTTATTTGTTTGATTATGTTCAAATTTAACATGTTTTTGCCATGCTAGTGGCAATTAGTGCTGTAGGTGCTGATTTCCGATTCTGTGTCAATCCAATATTGCTCTGAATTTGCATGTGACTCATTACTGTATCAAATATGGGCCAGTTTTCAGCGTTTCTCGAGATACATCGGAGCTGTTGTTGTTATTCCAGCAAGTAAATAATCTATTCATCCATCAATTTTAGTAAAATAAAATGGTAATCTAACATTCAAGAATATACTGCATCACATTCACTACGCATGATAGATGTGTTGTAATTCCAGTAAATTGAGCTAAGCTCTCCTTATTTAAAAATAAAAGTTAATTAGAATATTAATTCTCTTCACCAGAAGAGAATTTGTTCAAAACAACAAGTGCAAGATGTTTTGGGTTCTTGCTTTGATTAGACGTTTGCTTCAACTTTTTTCTGGGTAAGCTGTGAAATGACTTGCAATTTCAAATGCCCTTCTTTGTTATCCTCTCATTTTTTTTTTTTGCTGCCAAGTTGTACAACAATTTCTGATGGCTGTAAAATGAAGGACATTGATAATATGATTAATACAATAATAGAGGCATAAGGACTAAAGGTAGGTCTGGTGCACATGTTTCTGTTTGTACTTCTTGGAAGTCATAAGCAAAAGTTACTTTACCTGAAGAAAGTGACCATCCACAGCATTTTGGTACAAATCTGAAAAAGAATTTGTTTCGCTGTACATGCTCTGGCATTTCTTGTCAACTAGTATTTGTTATTTTATTTGTCAAAAATTATGTGAACTATTTGGCATTTCCCATTTCCAAAGCTTTCTGATCAGAGATTCTGTTGGGTTCTTTGATGATCACCATTAAGTGATCAATATGGTCAATTGTCATTTGATTTATCACTTTCATGGAAGTTAAGCAATATGCTCATGATGCAACTATGGAATAAAAAATGGTTAACAGGTTTGTGAAGTAGAAGCCGCCAAGGGCACAAACAGTTATGGATTTTGCCCTTCGTGTTTCAAAGTTGATTAAAAGGAAACAATGGCTTCGTTATTTGGATACAAATTACTGTAATACACTTTAGAAGTTTGAGTTTCTTTTCTGCATCTTACCCTGTTTACATACCTTGTGTGATTAGCTCCTCTTTAATTGTTGACTGGACTTCTTGCTTGGGAAATTTCTGATGCTAATTACCAGTGTATTAAAAAATATGGTAAAAATTGCTCAATGGCAGTTTTGTTTTAGATGTGCTGTATCATATTAACTGTGTATTTCTCTCTTTGGAATATGAAAAGAACTCTAGGCCTAATACCTGCAAGCTGAAGTTCATCCTTCAGTGCTGGTTTTTTCATTCATTCAACTAGTATGTGGAAATGTTCATACTAGTTGACAAGAAACGGTTCTATGATGTTTAAAAGATATGATCAATACTAGTTGACCATATTGATCACTTAATGGTGATCATCAAAGAACCCAACAGAATCTCTGATCAGAAAGCTTTGGAAATGGGAAATGCCAAATAGTTCACATAAATTTTGACAAATAAAATAACAAATACTAGCCTCAACTTTCTCTCAATTAATTAGGAATGCTAATATTGTATTCTTTATTTCGTCAGTCGTGAAATGTTTAACAAATGGCAAGCTCAAAAGTGGTGGGCAGAGAACTATGATAAGGTCATGGAACTATACAATGTTCAACGGTTCAATCGCCAAGCTGTCCCACTTCCAACTTCACCAACATCTGAAGATAAGGTAATTTTATGGTTTTGTGAAATTTTGTCATTTGAATTTATACCATCTTTTATGTGGGTTTTCTGTGTTTACAAGTACTTTCCACCTTCTTCCAGAGCTCAAAGATTGAATCTGCCAAGGACAGCCCTATGACTCCGCCACTGGGCAAAGAGCGCCCCCGCAACTTCCGCCACCCAAAAGGAGTATGTTATTCTTCATCTTATTCACTCAACTGTCAACCAATGCAATCACGTCGATGTTTTGACTCAGTTGGTCTTGCTTCGACACCGAAACTTTCAAGCGTTACTGGGGCCAAGACAGAGACATCATCTGTCGATGGTTCTGCTAGGACTAGTTCATCAAGAGAGGCTGATCAATCTGGAGAACTTTCCATCAGCAATGCCAGTGATATTGAAACTGAATGGGTTGAACAGGATGAACCAGGAGTCTATATCACTATCTGAGCACTACCAGGTGGTACAAGGGAACTTAGGCGTGTACGGTTCAGGTAAATGAGAGTTTTAACTTTCCTTGCTGATAAACAAAATAACTTGGGAATTAACTCAACTTAAGCATACAATTTCATTCTATATGTTTGGTGCAGCCGAGAAAGGTTTGGAGAAATGCAAGCAAGGTTATGGTGGGAAGAAAACCACACCCGGATACAAGAACAGTACTTGTGATACCCGGAAATTGGGTCTGCTCATTTTAACAAAATGGTGTTCAACAGTTCATAAAGTTCTTGGTAAAACATCATAACATAGCTTACACATATTAACTATGCTTAGCTTTAATCTATCTTTCAAAGGCTGTGTTTATTTTCTTCTTAATTTTCTTAATTGGGGTGGATAATGTGCATTTGTTGGGTATTTTAGAGTTTGGATAATGGTTTTGGAAAGCCATAAATGATAGGAAAATGTTAATTTTAATAGTGATTATTAATTTTTAGTGAACTCTCATTCTCCATTGTTAAATATTAGATGGTGGTTATGTTTATAGGTGTTGTGTTTCTTCTTGATTTTAAAAGCATAATAGGTAAAATGTTTGTAAGATCTATTTTTATTAATAATTACATCATCCACTTAGTAAATGTATAAATTTAAATAAAATATTTTTTTATTTAGAGTATTTTATATAAATCTTTAAAAGATTATTGATTTGGTACATAACCCTATAGATGATAGATCAAAATTGCAATTATTGACCAAATGGTTGAACAAAATTACCACTTATAAGCATGGGGTATACAACTCTACTTGATTAGGGCACATGTTTTCATTCAAAAGTCAGCTTATGCCATTTGTTTTACCATATTGATACATACTTAGTAGCAGTGGCTGTAAGTCAGGGATTGTCATTCCTGGCTCCCATTCATTTTTTTTATTTTTATAAACGAGGTTAAATGTGGTCACATTTTTTTGATCTATTTATAAAAATGAGACTAAATAGAACTTTGATCTTCAATTTGAATGGTCTGATGGAAAAGTTATCATTTCTAATACTTAGAAGTACTTGAATTACATAATGGTACATCTTTTAACGTAAAATTTAAAATATAAAATATGATATGTAAAATTTGAAATAATTAATATAAAATTTAAAATATATAATATTAAAAGTATAAAATATAATTGTAAATTTTAAAATGATTAATATAATAATTAAAACAAATTAAATGTAGCATATGGTAAAATGTGTTATAACGAAACTCGATATAGTAGAACAAGATAAAAAGAAATTGGACCAAATCCCTTGGTAAGATTATGGCATATATGCGAATTAGTAGATTAAAAAAAATTTGTTATTATTAACTTAAATTATTATTTTATAAAAATTTAAAATACTAATAATGCGCATACATAGAGTAGAGAAACTTCTCTTGCCCCCCATAAAAAAAAGAAGAAAGGTTTGAAGTTGATTATCTTTACTCCACTTTTCAAAACACTTCAATCATAAATTAGATTTCTTTTGAAAAGTAAATTCAGGTTTATGCATTTGACATTGTCTTTCAAGTTTTAAGTTTGCACCAAAAGTGAAAAGGAAAAGCTTAATGGGGGCTTGACAGAAAATTATTTAGTAAATTACCAAAATTATCCAGAAAAAAGTACAATAATTTCCACAAAACTCAAATGTTCAGAGAAATAAAGAACCGGCATAAACAAAGAGAAAAAGAGAGAAGGGCAAAATGCAAATTAATTCATCCCCGAAGGGCAAATCCGTAAGGAAAATAGAACAATAAAAGCCAACACAATTGGGACTCTTGAAAGTCTTTTTGAGTGGCAAAACGTTTTCAAAACCCTCGCCATCTCTCAAACCCCCCACATCAAACTCAACTAAATCCGTTCTTTTTCTGTCTCAATGCACAAACCCTAATACACCCATCAAAGGTAAACCGTACGTAAACCTACGCGCGCAAACAGAAGCAGAAACGGAGCTTTCTGGTTCTGTATTTTGCTGTTTTCGAGTTGGGGAAGTTAAAAAGGTACGTGTTGAAAGTGTTGCGGGGTTGTAGTTTGAGATGGTAACAACTGGGTCGACGAGAATCGAAGGAAGAGGGACGCAGATTTTGTCGGCGGGAGTGAGGAGGACCATTCAGACGATTAAAGAAATTGTGGGTAATCACTCTGATGCTGATATCTATTTCGCTTTGAAAGATTCCGATATGGACCCGAATGAAACGGCCCAGAAATTGCTCAACCAAGGTCAGTGTATCTATCCAAAGTGGGCGTATATTTAGCACTTATAGTGTATTTGGGGTTAATAGTTTTGGTGTTTTTGCAGCTTGGTATGAGATGATTTTCGTGTCTTAGACTCAAGAATATTCGGCCGTATATTGGGGCCTTTTAGGTTTGTGGAAATTGTGTTTTAGAATTATTTTCAATATTTAAAGAGTATTTGCCTTGATGGGTTTTGGTTTTGTTGTGGTGATTTCGAGAGTATTTTTGTTGTTTGGTATGGGATGATTTTGTGGTTGAGGTTGAGAATATCGGTGGCCGTAGCGGGGTCTGTCAAGTTTCTAGAAATTGTGTTTCTGACTTATTTTTAGTACTCTGGGAATATTGGGGATTTTAATGGGTATCGGTTTAGTGCTGACATTGAAAGTGTCTTTTTGGTGATTTTGCTGCCTGATATGTGGTGATTTTGTGTTTAGAGTTGATATTTGTAGTGGTTTTATTGGCTTTTCTTAAGTTTCCAGAAGTTGCTTGGCCAAGGTCAGTTTCGTTACATTGAAATTGAACTTTGTTTTTTATGGGTTAAACTAATTAGGTTGCCTGGTTTTTTACTGGTTAAAGTTTTAGTCCTTGTTAGCTGATATGAATTGTGTAAGTTTATAAATAAAAATTTCTCCAAAGTTTACTGAAATTGCTCAACCAAGGTCAGTAGTTGTTGTTGAAGTGAATTTTTCCTTTCAAATGTTTATGTTGGTTTTGTTTCAGCCTTGGGTTATTGATTCTAGTAATTTAAAGTGTTTTGGTTTATAGATTTTAGATTAATTAGTCGTGGGTTTATTTGGGTTGTTTAGTTGTGTTGAAATTGTTTATGTTGGTTTTTTTTTTTGGGGCTTTGTTATAGATGCTTTGTTTTTAGGAATTTGGTTTAGTTAACAGTGCCTCTTTTTGGATTTTTTAGTTCTCTTTTTCTGATGGGTTTTTATTGTTTTGTGCTTTATAACATAATACTCTTTTTTTTTTTTCCAAATAAGAAACTAAAATATTCTGCTCCTGTATCACTTTGTTCTTGTTTAGATCCATTTCATGAGGTAAAGAGAAGAAGAGATAAGAAAAAAGAGGTACAGTTTTGTATTTATTGTTGTTTCATTACTGAAAATTGCTCCAGTCCTGTTTTCCTGCATTTAGAAAAAGTTCAAAGTAGTTGTGTGTTCATCCTCACATTTTTTGACAATGAGGTTAAGTTGTTGCACGTTCTTTTTGATGTGGAAGAATAGATGGAATTTTTCTGTTTCAAGATATGTCTATTCAAATTTACTTTTGTCTTGGCTCCCTCAGTATCACTCTAGTATTTGCTTCCAATGACATGCTCATAACTGCAGAATATGGGCTACAAGAATTTGGCAGATCCTTCTGAGAATTTTGGTCAAATGACAAAATTTCGTACATACGCTGGTCGCACTGTTCGGAGAGGAGGATATAATCGGAATACTTTACCTGGTAACGCAAAATTTTACATGTTTATTGTTTAAAGCTTTTTTAAAGTTCTTCTAGTTGATGGATAAGCTCTTCCTAGATGCAGGAATTGATAGAGAATTTCGTGTTGTAAGAGACAACAGAGTTAACCCAAATACAAATAGAGAAATGAAGTCTCCTCCACTACAATCCTCAACCTCTACCAGTGATAAAGTTGCTAATGTTAAAGAAAAGGGGTAAGTTTATGTTATTCTGTACAATACTTTCAACCTAAATAATTAGGGCCACTTCTTGAAAGACCCTGCTTCTGTATTAATTTCTAGTCTTCTGGTGAATGTTGCTTGTCATGAGAATGACATTCAATATGTGCTTCTTTTTGCATTTTTAGTAGTCCAATAGGAACTCCAAGCGGTCAAAAGCCCTATGGTGGAAGGAGTTTACTGCAAGCTTCAAATGGATCAGCTGATTTACAACCTAGACATGCCCGTGATGCTAATATTACTGGGACTGGTAGAAAAGAAGCATCGGATGAAAAGTCAACTTCTACTGCAGTTTCACTGGTACAAGCGGTGAAACCTAACAACACTCAAGTACATTCTGCAACACTGGCATTGAACAATTCAGTTGGAGTGTATTTCTCTTCTACAGATCCTGTTCACGTTCCATCCCCTGATTCCAGATCCTCATCTGCAGTTGGAGCTATTAAGCGTGAAGTTGGGGTTGTAGGTGGTGGCCGACAGTCGACTGACAATGGTGTCAAAGATTCATCTGCACCAAGCAGCTCTTTCTCAAATTCTCTTTTGGGAAGGGATAATTCTTCAGAATCATTTCAACCATTCCCAGGGATTACTAAGGCTGACCTACTAAATCAAACTGTTGCAACTGAGTCCAGAGTGGCCAGCCTTCCAGTTAACAGGGCATTGTTTACAAATCAGTACACTGGCAGGTCACACCAACAAACAGTAGGTCATCAAAAAGGTAACTTGAGATCTGAGTAGAAAGGAGTAAAGTTTTCACTGAAAAATTGCACCTTTGTATTGTTGACTGTAATAGAGGCCTTCTTGCTTGCATGCTTCATAAATTTTCTGACATGATCAAACTTGATGCAGCTTCGCAACATAATAAGGAGTGGAAACCAAAATCAAGCCAAAAATCAAATGTGGTTGGCCCTGGAGTGATTGGAACACCTACTAAGTCCACTTCACCTCCTGCTAATGAGCCTAAGAACGTGGAATCTGATGCAGGAAAATTGCAAGATGAACTTTCACGAGTAAACATCTGTGAAAACCAGAATGTAATCATCGCACAGCATATTCGAGTCCCTGAAACTGATCGCTGTCGGCTGACATTCGGCAGCTTTGGAGTGGATTCGGATTCTTCCCGGACTTTTGGATCTGGGTTTCAAGCAGTTGGTGCTTCTGAAGAATCAAATGGGGAATCTGCTGCAAGGTCTGCGTTTTATTTTGGTAATTAATTGTGTATGGTTGTTGGCCATAAAACTGGACACCTTAATATTGGGTAAATGACCTGGAATTTTCTCGTGTAGAGCTTATTGTTCCTTGCACGAGAAAAATGTGTGGCTGTTTGATTATGGAGTTAAACTGGTGATCTAGCAAAGTATTATTTTATTATTCGTGGTCATGCATAGTTCATTTGTGTACAATTAAAGTGTAACATGATATTGCTGATGACAGGTTGTCTGGAGCTGCATCCAAGACTTCTGGTAATGATGTTTCTGGTGGCAAGCCTGTTGATATTCTGGATGATCAAGCTAGAAATTCCGGATCTAACTCACTGGCATCGGGTGAAGCATCTGAGCATCAATTGCCCGATGACATAAAAGAGACTTCAAGTCCTCAAAATTTCGACAACTATGCTGATATTGGATTGGTTCGGGAGAATGATCCATCCTATGCTCTTTCAGAGTCACAACAGCAGCAAGATTCATCTGAGTTGGCAAGTTTTGCGGTGAGCTCAGATTGAACACTCAATTTTGCATCATAGCTTTAATATTGCACAATGAATGATACCGGTTATTAACAGGAAAACCTTTAATGCTTTCATTCAAAAAGTAGATTATTTGCATAATTTTTGGCATTGTTATTTTGTTGTTTTGTGTGATGGAGCAATCTGACATACATTGGTTTTCTTGCAGGCATATGATCCCCAGACTGGTTATGATATGCCATATTTCAGACCTTCAATGGATGGAAGTGTTCGAGGACAAGGCCTTCCTTCTCCCCAGGAGGTAATTGAAGGTCTTATTACTACATTTTCTTAAATCAGTAGTCCTCACAATTTTGTATTATTGAAGTTTGGATTATATTGCCCGGTGATTGCATTTTAGCATGACTTAAGTTGTACTTGTGCACTCATGAATCATTTAATAATGGTCTTCTCCTCTAGGAAGGTTTTTAGATGTGCATAATTGTTGATGTTTTTGTAATTTTATGACTGTAGGCCTTAGGCCTGCATAATGCCAACAGCATCCCACAATCAACAATGGCCATGGTGCAACAGCAGCAGCAGGCACAGGTGGCACAGATGTATCCTCAAGTCCATGTTTCCCATTTCACAAATCTTATGCCGTATCGCCAGATCCTCTCCCCTGTTTATATGCCTCAGATGGCCATGCCTGGTTATTCAAGTAACCATGCCTATCCCCACCCATCAAATGGCAGCAGTTACTTGCTGATGCCAGGAGGTAGTTCACATCTTGGTGCAAATGGCCTGAAGTATGGACTACAGCAGTTTAAGCCAGTACCTGCTGCAAGTCCCACCGGGTTTGGAAATTATACAAGTCCAGCTGGGTATGCCATTAATGCTCCCAGTGTAGTTGGGAGTGCTACGGGGCTTGAAGATTCATCTCGGATGAAATACAAAGACAGCAACCTTTATGTTCCAAATCAACAGGTAAACATATATCTGATTCCTTGTTTGTAATTGCTGATTGTTTCTTTTAGTTTGATAGATATCAGGTAAATCGTCATGATCCATTTAATTGCATTTCTTTTGTGAAGACATAACGGGAACATTTACTTTAGGAATTGTTGTATGTGACATGTCAGGCTGAGACATCCGAACTTTGGATTCAGAACCCTAGAGAGATTCCGAGCTTGCAATCTGCTCCATATTACAACATGCCTGCGCAAACACCTCATGCTGCTTATTTGCCGTCCCATGCTGGTCATGCCTCTTTCAATGCAGCCGTGCCACAATCTTCTCACATGCAATTTCCCGGCATGTACCATCCTACAGCACAACCACCTGCAATGGCCAATCCACATCATTTGGGCCCTGCTATGGGCAGCAATGTTGGAGTTGGAGTTCCGCCAGCTGCTCCTGGGGCACAAGTTGGTGCTTATCAGCAGCCTCAATTGGGAAATTTCAACTGGACACCAAACTTCTGAAAGATATGCCAATAACCCCCGCTGCTTGTGAGGGAGTTGAAGTGGCTATAGATTTTTTTTTTTTTTAAAACTTTTCTCTGTGAAATGAGTAATCCACAATCTTTTTCTCATCAATGCATCATCTGTTGTTTAAAATTTTGGATTTCTTGTTTCCTGTTAACTTTAGTCGGCTCTCCTAGTTGTATCAACTGCAGAAACTTCAACTATTCTATCCTACTACAGCACCCACTGCCTATATCACAAGATCTATAAACTTCTACCTTAAACCCTCAGTAATCCTGGTACTTGATAAATCTTGAATGAGAAGCAGGTTAATATCTCTGTAGTATTAACATGAATTTTGAAGCTTAAGATGTATTAATTTATCAAGTAAACTTTATGCTCTGTTCAAAATTTTCAATTTTGCTCAGAGGAAATCAGTTGCATTCAATTCTCTAGTCTTCTGGCTAAAAGCTTAATAGCTTCAGCTCTCGATGTGCTTAGGGTACTGTGTTTCTGGGAATCATTTTCCTGTTATGTGTGTTTGGTTTGTCAGAAGAAAAAGAAACAGAAAGCAAAACCAGACATTTGCATTGTAGTTTTTGTGTCTTCGTTGTTCTCACTTTATTTTGAGGCTGCTTTCGTCCTCGGGATCGCCTAACATTCCTTGGATGTTTCATGCACAAGTTACTTTATTAACCAAGCAAAGCACAAAACTTGCTTTATCTCCTACCAATGTGCTTGCTCTCTCTGGCACTTCCATGTGAAATCAAAACAGAGATTCAATGGCCTTAGTTGTCCTTTTAACTTTCAATGCCATTCTTGGATTTCAGCCCTCTGATTTAGTCATTGTTTCATATTTGTGGATTGTATATGTTGTAATTGAAGCAAAGTATGAAGAAATCACCAAAAGCTGAGGCTCTTATGCAAATCGAGACTTGATAAAACACTAACTTGGTTCGGTAACTAATGTTTACTATCTGTTCACTTGACAGCTAGCGATTCTATTTTGTAATAAGATTAATTCAAGGGTGTGCTTGAAAATGCTTCTTTAGGAAGTGCTTTTGCTTTTTAATGCTTCATGCTACCTCAAAAAGTGTTCTAGCTAGTACGAAAAATAAAGAATTATTCAGTTATTTTATAATAAAAACTATATATATAATGTAATATGAATTATTAGTCTCATAATTCTTGAACAAATTATGAAGTACATATTTAGTATTGAGATGTAAATTTATTATTAATTTATAATCGATATAAATTGAAATAATTAGATATTAAATATCAACTAATGGGCGTACATAAAACATAAATATTAATTATCAAATAAATAAAAAATGAATATTGATAATTGTGTTAACAATTGTATTTGAAATATGCATATGAAATCGAGAATTTTCTATAATATAATCACTTCTTTGGATTATAATAAAAATATCAAAAGGGAGGAGGCAATAAAGCATGGAAATCTAGCCTTGCTAGGGTTTTGATTTTAAGATAAGGTTGGATGACCCACGATTGAAAGGCATGAAGATCAAAAGGAATATTTATGATGGAAGTTTTGCCTTCTCAAACCACCTATTTTCCAAATTTGTGGCATAGCATGGCACTTTTTCAATTCAATTTGATGATGATGATGATGAGCAACTTACACTTTGTTCATTGTGGCAGCCACAAGGGCTAGCATTTTGGTATGTGCTAGACACTAGTGATATTGCTTGTGACCTCAAATTTTGATCAATCAAATCATCCAGCAACATAATATGATGATGTGCAACTAAAATTATCCCACGCTCGTTTGTGCATTCCTTGAATGATTGCATATTAAAATGTGCAAAAAGCAAACAAAATTAATAGAGTAGATTAATTAATTAATTAATTAAAACCTTAAACTCGTCTAGTAATGCTATCAAAAGCACTTTTTAAATCATCAAAAAGTAGTTTTTGTTTTTATTTATGATGTTCCATTGAAATAACAAAACAAATGCCCAAGTGTGCAGCCTTTAAAATAATTATTAATTATGGGCTAAAAAACACAAAAAAAAAAACCATTAATGAAGTAAGAACCCAAAACATTAATTAACTTCCCTTTTGATTGCATTAAAGAATATATATATAAATAGAAAAAAATTTTTAAATAGAACAATTTTATTATATCAGTATTATTGATATAGTTAGACCACCTAATTAATAAAGTAAAAAAAATATAATTATTGATGGCAGATGAAAAAAATTAACAAAAAATTTCATAAATTTTTTTTATTATATTAATTGAATGGTAGAATTTTTTATTAATTTTTTTTACATGCTACTAATAAATATATATTTTTATTTAATTGATTGAATAAATTTACCACGTCAACAATACTAGTATAATAGGATCATTTCACATAAAATTTTTTCTACGAATACTTATTTTTAATATAAAATTTAAAATAAAATAAGTAAAAAATAAAAAATATAAAAATTAAAATAATTAATGTAAAATTTAAAATATATAATATAAAATACTTAAAATACAAATTTAAAATTTAAAATAAATAATATAATAATTGAAAATATAAAGTGTAAAATGCATAACAGAAGTATGGTATCCAAACCCATCTTTAAATTATAAGTGGAATAATGGGACAAATTTCATATGATGTGTCAAATCTAGTGGGGAAATTTGACTGCTGCATCCACTAAGATTTTTTTTTTTTTAGGTTAGGGCATGTCAATGAATATGAGTTTAGTTATTTTGGGTCCCCAAATTGGTCACATTTCATGATCTGAATGGAATCTCAATGTTTCCATCGTGTAATTCACATCAATCCCCATGACTCAAAAGGAATCTTCAACCCTCATACTTTTTTCTTTTTGGATCAAAAACCTAATCTCTTGGTGTGTATGTATATATGTTAATGTATGATATGTGTCATTATTATTCTTTGATATTATAGAATTATAATTGGTTATAGAATTATGATTGGTGCTAGGGAATGTAAAATGTATTCTTATCAAAAATATTTTTAAATCGCTAACTAAAATTAAGTATTATTTTAATTTTTTTATAAATATTATATAAATATATAAAATAAATTAAGATTTTTTTAGTTTTAAAAAATTAAAAAATATTTCAAAAATTTATTAAAAAATTACTCTCTAAAATGCATTATCGAATGTTCTCATAAAATATTATTATGTCAATAAAAATATTTTAAAATATCATCTTGAAGATAACAAAAGAATGATTTTTTTTTAGTTTAATTAAAGCTTAATTTTGATGCAAAGCATTTGATACCAATTAATGACTTATCATTATAATAATAATAATAATAATAATAATAATAATAATAATAATAATAATAGTGAAGTAATTTCGTAAATTTGAAGGGAAGCCATGGAGAAAGAGAAAGAGAAAGAGAAAGAGGGCAGTACACGTTGCTTCTTTTGAAGCCTCTCATTGCTTTTAATTAGTTTAATTTTCACTATTATTATTATTATTATTAATTAAATTAATCTAATCACCCTTTTACTCTTTCTCCACGCACACATTCTCCCTTGTCCTAATCCTATCTTGATTAATTAATTAATCAAATCTGCTTTTGCTTCTTGATTTGCTTCGATTGTTTCATAAAGTTTAGGAGAGAGCCACCAGCATAATCACTGCCCAAATAAGCACCTTCCCACTTAGAACATGCTTAAAATCACAAGCACACACACAATTAATTTACTTTTCTTTTTTAATTTGATCCGATAAACAGTTTAAGGATTTTACATATCTTCATGGGCCATGGTGGATATGTTGTATGTAATGTATAGAGATAAGTATTAGTACATGGTCTAAATCAAAAAGCAAGATGGTGTGCTTGAATCATCTCAATAGCTCATTCAAAGTATGTTGAAAGATAATTCAATTTTTAATTTGGTTTTAATTAATATTTTTTTATGTAAATTTAAATTATTATATTACTTTTATAGTATTCTAAATTTTCAATAACAAATTCTCAAGATTTGCCTTCTCTAATTCTAATGTCACGTTAAATTATTATTTTTATTAGTATCAATAAAAATAATAATCAATAAATAATAACATATAATCATAAAAATTATATTTATCTATATCTGTATTAATATATATATATATACGCGTGTGGATGACGGCAATTAAACCCGAAATTATTATGATTCTAGCAACAACACATGCATACTATAAGTGATGTAAACAGATGTGTGCATACAATATAATAATTAATGGTTAGATTATGTATAATTGCAAGAGCATTTACATAATTATCTTTGCCTGCCTCATAACCAAATTTTTTGGAAGTTGAAGGAAAAGTATATACAAAATAACTTGGAGTACCCACTAGCAAATTGAAGGTGAGCAACTGTTGACAACTCTAATAATTGAAAGTGAAGGTAAATTTGGTTGCAAAAACTCCATTAATGAAAGGTAATGTTCACTGTATCAACTGCATAATTATACTACATGCCACAGAAAGGCTAATCTATATATATAGCTAGCCATAAATTGCTTATGATCTTGGTAATTAAATTATCATAAACCATATACTTTATGTTTAATTAATTTCTGTTAACAATCATGGTTCCCTATTTTCCCCCCCCATCCAAATCAAACCCATAATTATCTTGCTGATTTGCTACTAAAAAATGGGCTAAGTCCTATAATCACAAGAGGATTTGCCGACCATTACTGTTTTATTTATTATAATATCATAAATTATTGGCTTTAGGGTTCATTAATTTTGCTTTGGCAATTATGATTTATTGCCTGACATTACAGATTCTTAATGCTAGCAGCTAGGGTTGTTATATTCTCATGAAATTCAGAGAAAAATGGCTCTGATATTGACCTCTATTGAATCTTCACAGTAAACCCAGTTTCAAAACAATTTAATACACATTAAAAGAGAGTAGAATAAAAAAAGAAAAAAAGAAAACTTTGATTCAACTTTATGCAATTTTAATTTTAGGGCACAGCATTATTATGCTGTTCATGTGATTGTTTCTTGGTGGTATAGAAGTCAAAAAAATCAAAGAAGCCGCATTCATTGACTATTTGTTGAAGGCTAGCAAAGCAATTAAGGAAGAATGCTCACACTAGTTAATTATGCTTCATAGTGTATAATTAGCAGCAAATGCTAGTGGTGTTCAAATTTCTATAGTTCCCACTTACCTAAAAGAACATGCACATCTTTGATTGCATCAATTTAGTGCATAGTTTTTGAGTTATTGTCTTGCAATCACCATGCATACATAATAATGTGAAGTTTAGACATCCTCGATTTATAATTTGTACACAATTTTTGATTTATTTTACTTGAAAATAAAATTTTTAAAATAATATGAAGTTTAGACATCCTTGATTTATAATTTGTACACAATTTTTTATTTATTTTATTTGAAAATAAAATTTTTAAAAAAATTTTAAAAATAATTTACTATCAATACATTTTTAAGTATTACATAGGAGTTAAAACCTAAAACTTTTATTTTTTTATACAATTTATATACTATCAAATTAATCATATTTAAATAATTAAGATTATATTTCATATACATATTACTTATAATATTAATCACATAAGTTAGATATTATTTAATTATTAAAAATATATTAATCTAACAATTAAAAAATTAATATAAAAAATTGTGAAAAGTTAATAAATTTTTTTTTAATTTTTTTTGTTAATATATACATGTATTTAAATATTTGTGATTATTAATTAATAAATAAAAATATTTTATGTAAATAGAAGAAATTAAAAATAAAGAAAAATCAAGTGAACCTAAATGATCAAAGATTGGCTTTGTTAGTATCAACAATATCTTCTATCCACACAATAATCATAAACCCTTTAACTTCTCAAGTAAAAGCAAAGGATGATCTTACATCACTTCATAAAGGTGCGCTACTAGTAGTATTAATAGAGAGAAAGAGGACGAAGAAGTATTTGGTACGATTTTTTTAATTTTATTATTTTAATTATACTGATATAATAATATTATTTAATTAATAAAAAAATTTATTAATTAATTATAAATAAAAAATTAAAAAGAATTTTACATAAATTAAATTAAAAAATAATTACATGGTGAAATTTTTTTAAATTTATATTTAATTATTAAATTTTATTTTATTTATTAATTAAAATAGCCTAGCACTACAATATAGCTCAAGTGATAGAATTGCCTTGCTTGAGATTAGGAAAAGCAAAACAAAGTAAATGAATCCAACTTAACTAATTAATTGCTTAATTACTTCATTAATTAATGATTAATTATCCACATCATCATTGCCAATCTGGCAGATGCTTCCGGCTGCCAAGAATTTGTGACCTTATAAGGCTTTTGTGTAAGAATTCTTGCTCAGAAAATCTCTTTCTTTCTTTCTCAGTTTTCTCTCCTCTCTTCTCTGCAAGCGTGAGTTTTGGCTTTCATTACTTTCTCTCTGTGTCTTTTACTAAGCCATCGATAACCCATCAATGGCCATGTCTGCGTTGTTTCTTTCTCATTTGCACGCACAAAACGAGAGCAAAAAGGAAGAGAAGCCTTCGATTCTGTGTCTTTCTTGTTGTCTTTTTTATGATCATGTTTTCTGCCGTTAATAATCTCTCTCTGAAGCAGACAACAAAGAGAAACAATATCATTTGAAGCCTACTGTTCGTTCTTTGTTTACTTCAAACAGTTTCTCGATATACTCTGTGTATAAAGTCGCCATGGATGTGTGGGAAAAAAATTTGAGAGAAGATCAGAGTCGAAACAGAAGAGAAAACCCTTCTTTTTCTTCATCTCTGCTTGACGCTATTTACCGTTCGATCGATGAATCCAACGGTAAAGGTGATGAAGGGCTGAATTTTTACAGAGAAACTATGAGGAAGAATAGAGAGCAAAATAAAGTGGAAGAAGAAAGAGCTTTCATGATTGAGAGGTGGATGGAGAAGAAAGTTAGCTGTGAGAAAGTTGTTGTCCGAAGAAAATCCATGGCGGATTTTGACAGAAAGCAGACAAGAAGAAATGATTCTGCCGTGTTGTTGAACTCAAGTTCGAGTTCTTCTGAGTCTAGCTGCGGTGGAGGTTTTTCTTCTTCAGAATCTGATTCTGTTTACGGCTCGAAATCAAGATCCAGCTCATGTTATTCTATGCAAAGGCCGAAGCCAATTCGGACAAGCATCTCAGCTTGGCCAGCAGAAAAATATCAGAGATCTCGTGTTGAACATGACCGTTGTGATCATCAGAAGAATTATGGGTCATCGCAGAAGACAAAGAGTGAAGGTGGTTTTGTCAGGACAAAATCGAAAGCCTTGAAGATTTACAGTGATCTCAAGAAAGTTAAGCAGCCTATTTCTCCTGGTGGTCGGCTTGCGAGCTTTCTTAACTCTCTTTTCACTGCCGGAAATGCAAAGAAGGCAAAGATTTCATCATCAGTGTATGAAGAAAGGAAGTCGAAGATGGAGCCGGAATCGACTTGTTCTTCGGCTTCTTCATTTTCAAGGTCTTGCTTAAGCAACACTCCTTCTTCAAGAGGAAAATTAAGTAATGGGATGAAAAGGTCAGTTAGGTTTTATCCTGTTAGTGTAATTGTTGATGAAGATTGCAGGCCTTGTGGGCATAAAAATCTGTATGAAAATGAAGAACTACAGTGTCATGTTATGAATGAAAGCCAAAGAGTCGAAGAAGCAGCAAGAGAACTGTTGAAGAGCTATCAGAAGAAGAAGAAGAAGGAAGAGTTTGATGATCATATGAGAGATGTAAGCAATGATAATGAAGAGTTGGATGATGAAGAAGATGAAGATGATGCAGCAAGTTGTGCAAGTTCTGATCTGTTTGAACTGGATAATCTTTCTGTTATTGGTATTGAGAGGTATAGGGAAGAATTGCCTGTCTATGAAACAACCCATCTTGATACCAATCATGCCATTGCTAGTGGTTTGATCTTGTAATTCAAACAAAAAATAAAAAAAAAGTTTTTAATTAGCTTTATTAATGAATAGTTTGGAGGTTTACATCAAAGAATAATATGTCTCTTTCTCTTTACTAATTCTTTATCTTTTGTTTTATGCATATATCTTGTTACTTTTATGCATATATATATTTGTATAAAATAATATAAATTATATATACGATGTAATTGGATAGTTCAATAGATAGTATAAAAATTCAAATTTTACTCACATCAAAATTATAAAAGAGTTTGAGATCGTATTTGATCATACTGTATAAAAAAGGGAGAAAATAAATGTGAATGGAGATTCTTAAAATCTCATTTTATGATCAAAGGTGGGAAAGCAAGTAAAGATGTGGGTGAAGAGAAGATTAAGATGAGGTTAAAGCAAGGGCAGATTTTCTATCCCCATCAATAGCCATGAGAAGAGAGAGGGAAAGTGAACAAAGCTTTTGCTTTCTCTTCTATGTGGGGTCCTTAATTGCTTCAACATAACACTAGCTAGCTATAACTCACCCATTTACATGAATGATTTTTAGTAAAAAAAAAGTGAATTATTTTCTTTTAATCTTCAAGTTTCCTTTCTAAATTCAATTTTATTTAAAGTTTTATAGGTTGGCCGGCCAGCCGCCGGAGAAATATGATTCGCCGGTGGAAGCATACAGTTTAAATTCAATTACTAGCTGTGAAAGGAGAGAGGAATTGGGATGTGATAATGGAGAGCAAAGAAGAAAATGAATACATGGTCTCAAAAGCTGCGGACAAAGGGATCTAATCTTTGATATCCTTTAAACAATGTTGTCAAATTCGGTTGGCTCATAAGTTATAAGCATGTTTTCAAAAAGTAATTTAAAGTCTCCTCCCAAATTTGCTAAAATATTGCCCTAATCACTCGTTTTTCAAACCCAGCATATGCATATATCGATCGATGTGTAGGCAGCCCAATTTGAGTGTCATTCTCTCTACCCTTCTCCCATCTTCTTGTTTGTCTCTTGCATATATAAAATAAACAAAGGAACGTGCGATGCATTAATTTGTGAATGGAGGACATTCAAATTTCAAGACGTTGAAATGTCAAATTATTCGACTTTGAATAGCTTTGATTTCAAACCATTCATTCTAAATGCATACCAAAAATATCTTCAAAGTAACAACTTGTCCAACAACAACAATCTGAGGAGTACGTATTATCCGTTTTAAATATACAATTCATTATAAATTATTTAAATATAATAATCAAATATATATTATTTATCATAACACATAATTTAATACGAATATATTTTTAAACTTTACAATTTAAAATATATTTATTAAGAAAAATATACTTTGCGTATTTTATATTTTCATTTTTAATATTTCATCACCAACCATAGATATTGGTATTAGGAATGTAATGATCTTGATTAATTTTCTTGCTTATTTACGTACATCTACAAGGCAAGATGTCAACTAAGACTAGGGGAGGACCACTAAATCATAACAGTGTGATATTGTTATTAAGTTATCATATCATAATTAAAATTATTTAATAGTAATCAAATATTATTTAAAGCCAAAGTTTTGGATTTAGCTTGGACTATAGGAAAAGAAAAGGCTACTACTACTACTTCCATTCCATGGTCTAAAGTTTTCTAGCCTCTAGCTTGGACCAGTGGGAATATGTGTTCACATGTTAATAACAATTTGAAAGCAAAATTTGGCATGAAATTGCAGGGTACAGAATTAGATTAATTAATGAATTAAAGAAGGGGGAAATCAAGATTAAGATGATCAGCTTCGATGAGCAGGAAAATCTTGAGTTTTTTTCTACTGAAAATATGAAAAGCTGTATTTGATGATGGATTGCATTGTATGGTTGGTTGGTGAAGTGGGGAACTAAGTTGACAATGATAATCATAAGAGGTAATGGGAACAGTAGATTGTGTTGTGTGGTGTGGTGTGTGAATGAGACCACGCCAACAACCCATGTATCTAAGCGTTGACAATATTTCTTTGCTACAACATAACCCTAATCATGCCCACAATCGTTCGTTGCCCTAATTTAACAACTAATTTCCTTTCTCTCCTTTAGATTCACAAATGAAAATTAAAGAAAAAAAAAACAATATTACCCTTCAAAATTTATGTGAGAAAGAATCGATCCTTCATCTTTATTTTTCTGTTGAGAAATCAAATCAACTAAGATATTTTTTTTCGGAATATGTATGTATTTTGTTAGAACAACGCTGTCTATAAATATACAATGTTGTTTTACTGCCATATGTTAATAACCCCTCAGCAATTAGGGTATTTTTGTTTGAAGCATGAAATCATTTTCGATGATATGTCAAACACACCAAGAAAACTCTCAACTGGACATCACCCATTTCAGTCTGTTGCTGATGAAACACAATCTTTACAATCTTAGCTCATACCAAAAGAAATTGCAGCTGTCATTCTCTTTACAACAACACATTTCCATGGCATATATGTATGCAATGTAGCATGCAATTTGCAAAAACTCTTAGCTTATTAGCTAAGAATACCAAGATCATATTACTTACCAACCATGCACAAGCCATTGGTTCTTCATTAATTAATCGTGTGGGTCGATAAAATTGGATTAGGGTTCAAGTGATGGCCTGGGGCTCTACCATCTTTATACTTTGTCTGCCGGGAAAGGTGCATGATGGGTCAAGTAATATGCATGCAACAATTTCTTAAAGGGATTTGATTTGAGCCTCAGAAATTGGTATATCTATCTGTGTTTGTTTGTTAATTAATCTTCCTTTTTGATTGATACATACATAGCCATATACTCTTCTTTATTTTTATTTGCCCATAATTTTGGCACTTTTTAACTAGAAATTAGTGATTGAATTTGATTGCTGATTGAGGAATTTTGTGAAATTCCAAGTTGTCAAGTTTGTTTGTTTGTGCTTGGAATTTTCAAAAGTTTATGGAGTTCAAACCATCCATTTTGTAGCTAATTATAATAATGCAATATTGGGAAAGATTTTTGGTGTCACTCTTGTCTTATTAACTAAACTAAGAATGAATAAAAAATAAAAATATTTAATAAAATATTTAAAATAACTATTATAAAAATATATAATCAAAGTCAAATTAAGCCGCAAGCTCCACTCCTAGTGGTTTCTCAATTCTTTTAAGTTTTAGCCATATGACCATACTCCCTCTAGTTTCTCATAAGGCGTTTGCAGAGTCCTAAAATCATTATTCACTAATTTCGGTTTGCATCATTTATGGTTGAGATTAGAACAATATCCAATTGTCTTTTAACTCCTAATTTTCATTTTTTATCAATGAAAATATTTTAATAAATATTTTTGCAGTCGTTTGTTTTTCATAAATTCAAGAATTTCATCTCCGATGCCAATTGAAGGATTATTTTTAATAAAATTTTCATGAATTATAGATATATTGTTATAATTCTTAAGTGATATATTTTTTTAACATTAAACGATGATATTAATCAAATATATATGTATGTATGTATTTTTTGTTAAATTAATGTCGAATATATGTATATTATTCAAATATATATTTATTTTTTTTATTAATAACAAAGATAAAAATGTTATAATTGTCTAATTTTAAAATAAAATTAAAAAGCATAAAAATTTTATAAATTTTCTAATACAAATCTTGAAAAAAGAAAAAAAAATATTATGATTTAATTAGAAAAGAGTTGTGTGGGCCATGATGAAGTGGGGTCCAAAACTAAAAGCAAGCCACATGAAGTGGTACCTACACGTACAACACCAATTGCCACTATGAACTCAACTTTTTGGGCCGCACGTGATGGGCTGGCCTGCTTGTCCCATAGCTGTCGGGCATGCACACGTGTGGTGGGCTCCTCCCTCAGTGTTCCCCCATATGATCCGCTGATCATCAAATCAGATCAAATCACGTACACAAAAATAAAAAGTAAATTAAAAAAAGAAATCATGAACTCGATTAATCATTTTCGCGGGGGCCCCACTCCATTGGATCGACTTGCCCCCCTATTGCCTGGCATGAACCACGACCACTCGTCATTTGACACGTATCATGCCATACACGTGTGGGTATGCCACCTCGGTTAACGAAATGACTGTTTTGCCCTTGGAAATTTGGTGGAATTTTTCTTTTATGATGGGTATTAGTTGAAAGAGAAGGGACAAGGGCAGCTTTAACTAAAGAAAAGAAAAGAAAAGAGTTGAAAGGAAAAGGAGAGAAGGGATTTTGTGTTTTGTCTTTGTGTGGGAGGAAAACCAAAAAGAAAGAGTTGATGGATCGAGGGAGAATTTTGGGGATCCCAAGAAGATTACATTTGTGTGAATTCACAAGATGTTTAACTGTTGCAGCCTTTCTTTTTCCTCCGAGAAAATGAGAGAAAGTAAAAGAAAATATATGATATTACAATGTATTAATATAAATTATATATATATATATATAAACAAATCATTTTAGTTATTACATACTATTTCATCATTTGTGTGTATATGTATGCGTGCGCGTATAAGTGCATATCTAAAATATGCATATATTAGAGATATAATTATTATGTATTATGTGATTATTTTTGTGTGCGCGCGCACGCTTATGTGAACGCAATGTGTATTGTGGGTGTGTATATTACAGATGTAATTATTATATATTATATGAACATTTGTGTGTGTATGTTTTCATGTGTGTGTGTTGTTGTGTACACAATGTGTATGTATTATAGGCGTGAACCATTTGCTTTGTTTCAAAATTTTATAGGTATATATGTGTTCAAACAAAGCTATTGGCAGTATGAGAATCTAGCAAGTAGGTAGAGAAGACTTTCTCTTCTTTTTATTTGAAAGAACAAAGACATGCATCCATTTTCATTCTCGTATTTATATGAATTTAATTTGTTTTGATGTGGATAGGAATACTTTAGAAATAGGGTGCCATCGATTGAGAACCCTTTTGCAAAAGCACTTCCAAATGTAAGAAACAAGCACTTCATAGACCCTAAAACAATGTCAAAGCAGTTTATCGGCTAAGATTGAGAACCCTTTTGGTAAAAACACTTTATATACACTCAAAAACAGTTTATTAACCCAAAGGTATCATTTGGAAAAAGCACTTTCGAATGCAGGAAATAAGCACTTCATATGTCCTAAAACAATCCAAAGCAATTATCAACTGAAACCTTTCCTAAAAGCACTTCCACATCCATGAAATAAGCACTTCATGTACCCTAAAACAATCAAAAGCAGTTTACCGGTTGAGAACACTTTAGTGAAAGCACTTCCAAATGTAGGAAGTAAACACTTTCATATTCCTACAACTTGTCTTACAATTTTAGGTTTTGTTTTAACTTTTCTTAAAAATTCTCCCATCTCGGTTATCTTGATCATTACATATGATCTTATTGCCTTTTTTTTTTCTCCCCTTGTTTTATCAATTTAAATTTTTAATAAAGTATTTAATTACAGTTATCAAATTGCTTTTTAAATGAGTAAAATATTTTATTTTTTATAATTAAGATCTAAGAAGCACTTTTTACACTTAATACATAGGTCCATGGAAACATTCCATCAAAGAGTAAAGATTGCTAATAGTAATTTATATAATAAAATATTAAATTAATTTTTCCACAAGCATCCTTAGTTTGAAAATCTAAACAAGTTTTTAAAATATTGTTGGAGCTCATTCAAATTTTAAGATTTAAATTAATCAAATTTTGAAAATTTAGACAAATTCTTAAAATATGATCAAAATTGATTCAAATTTTAGGATTTAAACTATTTCTGTTATCTATCTCTAAAATCATTCCTGCAATTAGTTAATTAAAATTTAAACTAAATCTATTAATTAATTAATAAATTACCTAGCTAAGTATCTCATTATCTAGCTAATTAAATTACACTTTCAAGTTTCTACATCAACTTTATATCTTTCAAATAAAAAAAAAAGTTAGGGAGAGAAATATTATCAAAAATGAAGAACAAAACAATTATATATCTTTCAGCCTACCAAAAATCTCTATCAAATAATGCATAATATTCTGTAGATATTCCATAATTTTCACGTGGTGTTCCAATTGATTTTATGTTACACGTGGAAATTGCATACCACCGTAGGTTTCATTCGCCGGCAGCCATGGCAGATCTTTCGGGATCACAATATAGGAAAGACAAATTAATCATTAAATTGCGATGGCTAGGAAATGATTAAAGAGGAGAGATATAAGTTTGTGTCCCACAACAGGTTTAGGCCTTTTTAGCTACCTCATGTTTAAAGTGGGAGAGTTGCTATAGTATCTTAGATTAGCCTTATTTATTTTCATGGTCCACATTTTAATTTTTGAACTTCATTTTAATTTTTTTTATCATTTTTAATTCAATAGATTAAAACATTTTTTTTATTATTCAAAACTTTTAAATCGTTTGAATCTCATAATTAAATAAAAAATTAAATTTATATCAAATTTTATCTTAATAACACAATCTATTCTCTTGAAGAGGAGTTTGTTTTTAAATGTTCGGTTCAAACAAAATAAGTATGTAGTGCTAATATTCCTTGGATTGTATAAGAAAAATTCAAAATTTTGGTTCAAGTTAAATCTAAATAACTTGAAAAGATAACCAAAAACTTATGCGGACGATAGATGTGCATCACATCAATATTATTGCTATTGCCTGAATTTTAAGCTAGATCCCATGAAAATAGGCAAATTTAAAGCCAAAACTTTAGTGAATTATAGGACATTTTATTTCTTAGGTGTAGACCAACACCTAAAAATCTACAAGTAAAACAAATATTGAATAGCGAAATGAAAGCAAAATATTTGAGTCCTCTAACAGTAACTTTACATAACATTGCAACTATAGCATATATTGATTGAGGAAATGTTGCCAATCAAATCCTAGCTCAAATTTGGACAGATTTGATGGTGACTGTAAAATTGTACATGATAATGCAAAATGTTCGGCGTCGATCGAGCCACCGGTCATTGGCGGCCGCTGCCGTTGCTGTCGGCGTCATTGCAGTGTATATGGCTTTATTTTGGGATATGCAAATAACAGTGATATGGAAGAAATTAGGTAGGGGTCTTTGTTGCATGGATGGTATTAGACTGTGTAGCCTTGCATGCAAAGACTTGTTTACAGTGAATTTCCTGTTCAAAGTAGAGCTTTTATTTGGTATGAAAGCTAAGCAAAAACTATTAATATTCACAAATTAGTCACTCTCAAGACTTATTTTTATTCATTTATATCTTTGATTCATATACAATTTCATCTAACTTCTTCAATTTGGAAAAAAACGTAAAAGGATTTATTATTTTTTGTTGTTTTACGATTATTTCAATTGAATATTGTTTTGATCTAAGGTTAAGATTAAAAATTTTACTTCTACATGTGTATTATTTACAACGTATCAATTATATATATTAAATTTAATTTTAATCCATTAAAAGTGTATTAATTTAATAATTAAAAAATTAGTATAAAAAATTATATAAAATTAAAAAATTCTCGATTTTTTTTATTTGTTTTATACTATTTCCTTAGTATATCTAAAATTGTTTTTAAAAATTAAAGATACTCATAAAACTTGGTATAATTTAAAAGTTCTCTAAACACTAAAAGCACTTCTCATAAAAGTACTGTCGATGCCCACTTATTCTCATAGTTCAAGAATTGGTGCTTGTGACTTGTATGGCATGAAGAGTTACATTGATTAGGTGCTAAAAACTAATCACCAAACCAAAATGAAAAGAGAGACTGAAACAAAGCATTCAAAATTTTGTTCTTAATGAGCAAATCTCTCCCCCCATCATGTCATTTAATATCGGACTTCCATCCTCAAATTTTGAGGCCTAATAGGACTCACGTGCCGAATTCAACTGGGTTTAGTCCAAGACTGTGTGTTCATTGTTATTTGGGTTGGTCAAGCACTGTAATGTGTTCTGATTACAGCCATAGTCCAAATGAATGAATCTTGTGGATTGTCCAAAATGTAGGTGTACTTTGCATGAATGGTTAGCATAACGTTTAAGCTAAAACGATGATAATTTGTGGATGTCAAGCCAACGTAAATATAGGGTAAATCGTGAGAATTACTTGTACAAGTTTCTACACTGTAAGATTATTTAGGCATGTATTACTCCAACCAAAAACCTGAGGTTGGCACTAACCAGTAAGCATGGACCATTATCATTCAGCGTAAACCCATGTGAAGGTAAGTGAAAACTTGGGGAATATTATATGCATACATTCCTAAGATAAACAGCTATAGTGAGAACAATTACTGAAAGCGGAAACAAAACAAACAGAAAACAGAAATGACAAAGGTGAGTTCTTTCCTGTATGTAGTAATTTTAGCTGCAATATTGGTGTCAATCCAATTGCTTGCTCCAGTAATTCCAAGCAAGAAAATGCACACAAGCTTTTGTTTGTTATCGGAGACTCACTTTTTGATCCTGGAAACAATCAGTATCTTAATGCCAGCGTAAAAGGTGCACAGACTCATTGGCCTTATGGGATGAACTTCAACAATCATTCCTCCGGAAAAGTATCCGATGGCCGGATTGTCCCCGATTTTATCGGTAAGAGTTAAAGATATGGACATTCGCAAGAGAAAGTCCTCCAAATTTATATACTTCAGTATGTTAATTTCACAAATAGATTGGTTTCTTTTGAAAATGTAGCCATCTTTACATAGTTGCATATGCTTCCACCATACTTGCTACCAGGTGCAAACCTTACTGATGGAGCAAATTTTGCTTCGGCTGGATCAGGTTGTCTCGGAATGCATCCTGGAGTGGTATGTTATCTTATGTTTCTATGATAATAATTAGATTCTATTACAGTCCGAACCCAATGAACAGTATCCCTGTAATTTGTTTATCTATTTTTGGTCTTTCGGATGAATCTTAAAATTCAATTAGCTAATTTCAAGAAGATGGCGAAATCATTGTCACGAGAAATAGGTGAACAATCTGCCAAGAAGGTGTTAATGAAATCTATTTACTTGTTCAGCATGGGAGGAGTTGATTACTTCAATTTCAACACAAATTACCCAAATGCTACCAAATCCGAAAGAATCAAATATGTACAAATGGTGATTGGCAATTCAACCATGGCACTCAAGGTTATTATTTCTATAATTTTTAAAAATATGATTTTAAAAGTATTAACGCCTGAATACTAATTTTTTGAGACTGAATTTTTTCTTAGTTTTTTTTTTCTTAAATTTTAATAAAATAATGATATATAATATAATTGATAATGAATAGTTAAAATTATATTTTAATAAAATTTATAAATTAATTTTATATTTTATGATATAAATTAAAAAATTTAATATATAATTTAAATTATTTATTATTAATTATATTATGTGTTAATATTTACTTAAGTTAAGGATGAAAAAAATTAGAATATAATCCTAATCCAATTTTCTCACGTGAGAAGTTTGCTGTTGTAGGAAATATAAGTCATGGGAGGAAGAAATTTTGTATTCCAAAATGTTGGGCCATTGGGTTGTGTACCAACAACAAATCAAATGTACCTCAACTTAATGGAAGTTGTGAGCAAAGAATGCTGCAGTCTCGTGCTAGAATGCACAACAAAGCTCTTTCAAATATCCTGAAGAAGTTAGAGCTCAACCTAAATGGCTTCAAGTACTCAATCTTTGATTATTACCATGCACTAGATGATAGAGTACACAATGATCCAAAATATAGTACATTTTTAACATGATTTTGTCTTCTTGTTTATGGAAGGATTCGTTGAATACTGCAATTTTACATGTGTCTATGAAGGTTTTAAAGAAGGGAAGATTGCATGCTATGGAAACGGACAATTCAATGGAAGAAATTGTGGAGGAAATGGTGGAAAGGAAGCTTATAATTTGTGGCCGCCACGCTACAGGAAGAACGAAACATCAATTGGCCGAGCTTCTATGGGGTGTAGCTCCCAATATTACAGGACCTTTAAACGTCAAGCAGCTTTTTGAACTGTCATAAAAGGTAAAATCGACTTTAGTGTAGGGAGTAAGCAATTTATCAATTATTCAAGTTTTCTTATCTCATTATCGCACACTAAAAACACTTCTATGAACTTATGCATTGGAGAGTTTTTGTAGGACATCTCGACGTCCTTGATTCTGATCTTTTTTGCAAGAAAAAGCAAGAAGGACAATACTGAAAATCGGGAACCAAAGAAGCTGAAACCTGTTGATAATTGGTCGGCAAAATTGAGTAACAACCGAAATTATAAAGATTAGCTACTTGATCAAATGTACTATTATCGTTATATGTTGTAATTGCATTCTTCAGAATGTTGACATGAAGCTTTACAAGAAATTATTTCTTCCAAATTCTAACTATTCAATATCTAGCAAGACATCCCTGGAATTTTCCTCCCTTTCCAATTCCCAATTCCGAGAATTCATCCGGTCAACAGGCGAGCGGCAGACCGGGCAATCGGAATGAGAGTAAAGCCACATGTCAATACAAGAACAATGAAAGGAATGCTTACAACGAGGAAGCTGGCAAACATTCTCCCCATCTTTAAAACCTGACAAGCACACAACACATTCTGATTTTGAACCTATTTCAGCTTTCTCAATCCCCTGCGTATACTTAAATTTAGAAGCCACATATGGACTCAGGCTGAAGCTCCTCCTCTCTGGAGCTCTGCCTGAGCTAGGACGAGGTAGCCGGGGACCGGCGCCGCACCATCCGAACATTATTATAGTGTAAACTGCTATGGCAATTCCCATTGATCCACCCAGCACAATAAGATAAACAACGACAGGCATTGTTATTATTATAGTTGTTACTTTGAATGCATCTGTATTCTGAAAGAATTTGTAGAGCTTGGAATCTCTTAGAATATTTATGGCAGAATTTTGGATGTAGTTTACAAAGAGATTAGAAATTGTAAATGATTTGGGTTTTGTCGTTCTAGTTTTCAACTAGGAAATACAGCCGGCCAGAGAAAAAAATATTTCAAGTTGCATATCGCAACCAATTAATGAAGAGGAAGATGTTATTATATTGCAATTAGAATCTACAATTCCCATTAGATTCCATTTTTGTTATGGCCTACCAAGATATTCTCAAAAAACTTCATTATCAATGAGAGAGTCCTGAATTTTATAATATGACTTGCCTAAGATACATGTAATGGATTTTATATTTTTTAATATAAAACTTAAAATATGATATAAAAAATTTAAAATAATTATGTAAAACTTAAAAAAGATAATATAAAAAATTTTAAATATAAAATTTAAAATAATTAATATAATATTTAAAATAGATAATAAATAGCTAATATTGCTGAAAGGATTTCACTTTATATATTTAATGTATTGTAATTAAATTTTAATATTTATAATTAAATAAAATTTAATGTTAATTAAAAATATATAGACAATTTTTCTTTATTCGTGTTATTGAACGCTAAGATTTAATCACCAAAAGACAATAAAAAGAATAAAAATAAAAAATGAAAAGAAAACAAGGAAGAAAATGATAAATATGAAGATAATTTTTTTTTTCTTCTTTTATTAATCACTCAATTTATTTTTTAGTATAAATTACAAATAATTTATAAGAAATAATAATTATTACAAATAATTTTTAATAATTTTTACCTGAAAAGCTAACAGACTAAACAATATTTTCTCAACTAATTTTTCACCTAACTCAACTAATTTCTTACAACAGAATTAACAAAATTTAACTTTGAACTTGGATCGCATTCACACACATTCATAAGTTAAACAAATTTCAATTCAATTGGTGCAATTTGGAAGGGGTCATCTTCTGTCTTCAAGTTTTCCCTCCTTCAATTTATTTTGATGAACATGCATTACATGACAACTATAGTTTTTATTATTTTCAGTTTGCATAATTTACTGTTCAATTACTGTAAAACTTGGTATAGAGCATGGAATTACTTGTATGTCAATGAATAGAATCTGTACATATAATAATTTTGACTTTGAATCTTCACATAAAATTGTTAAGATTTTTTTTTTAATTATTATCAAATATATGATGCTAATATTTTTTGTTTGTTGTAGTATATAGTCGAGATGCGATAAAAATTCTAATTAAATTTTTTTTAAAATAACATTTTTTTATAATAAATTATCAATGCACAAATTAGTGTTTTAAGCAATATTTATACTTTTAAAATTATAAAATATTATTTATATTCTTAAAATTTAAAAAATTTATCTAAAAATGATTTAATTTACTATATATTAATCATAATTTGATACTTAAGTTGTACGGAATCTATTTATATATCATTATCCGTTAATTTGCCATTATTTTTCTGGTATGAGTAGAAAAACCACCAAAGAGAAACAAAACATGCATGTAAAAATTTAGTCTTCATCTCTCCTCTTTGCATTCAAATTCTTCCATTAATTTCCATGGAGCTTACTCAAATCCAATGTCCTCCTTTGCCTAATAACATTATTCACCAAATTCTCACAAAAGCTTCATTTGAAAATCTTCACAAAATTAGGCTAACGAGCAAAGAATGGACCATGTAACCCATGATTTTCATTTCTGCTCCCCAGCACTGCAATTCAACCGGAGAAATTTTCAGGCTAATTCATTCTGTCGTTCACAAGTCAAGAAACAATCTCTACTTCTTCTCTAACAAAAACTCATCCCGGAACTTGCTTTGTCTTTGAAGTTGTTGCCTGTGGATGCAAAAAAATGAAGCTGTTCCAAATCAAGGTTTGGTTTATTGTGTCAACTCTTCAGATATTGAAAATAAATCCAGTACTATGTCTGCAATCCTACTACTATGGAATGGAGAAAAATTCGGAATCCGAAAACAAGATTTCTTACTCCTGCAAATGCCATTATTGTTCTCAAACTTCAACCATTGCATTACAAGATAATAAGACTTTCAGAACCTGAAAGCCATGGTAGAAGGTATGCGAACATATATGCCATTGCCATTGCTGTTTCCAACGATGATAATAGTCTCAACCATTGCATTACAATCTCTTGAGTGATCAACTTCCAATCTATGCCAATGGAGCATTTCACTGGCTAACAGACAGCAGCAAAGTATTTGCCTTCCATGTTAGGAGCGAGAAATGGAAGCTGATTGCTTTGCCGGAAGTGCTCTTTGGAGAGGATTATTCTCGTAAGAAGCGGGTGCAATATGAAGGGAAACTTGCATTTTTCAATTGCAAAGGTGACAAAGTTGAAATGTGGTGATGGAGAATCATACAAGAAGAATTTGGCAGACAAAAGAGATAGTGATAAATGGTAAGAGTAATGAGGTTGGTCTTCTGCTAGGCTATGATTCTGAGAATTGGTACAGTTTTCACGCTAGAAATCAAAATCAATAGTGAGGACTCACTTGATGACACATGTCAAACCCTATCTTTATGTGATAAAACAAATCCTTGAGGGATCTAAATGATAAAATATAAGATCGATCACGGTGAAATTGTCGTTGACTTTTGATAAAATTAGTTGATTTGTCGTCTTATAATTCTATCAGTCGACGACTTGTAACCCGGCATACATTTTTACCCCACTACTCTTAGAAGCCTCCGCCGAACAGTCCTCTGTCCTCGTCGGTCTCTTTCTCTCTTTGTAATCCTTGAATGAGAATCTAGTCGTTTTCCAGTCATCGTCGGGAACTTTCTCCGGTTGGCAGTGAATTCCATGCAGTGTACAATCAAGAGTTCCTCTAATTCTTAAAGTAACATATAAAAAAATGATAGCACGGCTCCTTTGGTGAAGTGATTACCGCAACTTCATCAAACGCCATGGTGAATGCATCAAAACCTTCCAGTATTTCAAAGGTTTGATTCCCATATTTTAAAATTTTTAATTGCTGGGTCTAAATGTTAAAGTTGATATCTTTGTCTCTGTATATATACAGTTCAGGATTGGACTTTGCCAGTTATCAGTTACTTCAGACAAAAATCAAAATTTGATTCATGCCTCCGATTCAATTAAAGCTGCTGCAGAGCACGGAGCAAAGCTTGTTGTATTACCTGTAAGTCAAATACAAACTACTCACTTGATTGTATCAGTCTAGCTTAAGTTAGAAATCGTTTGGATCCGTAATTTATCTTGTTTAAACTTGCTTTGTGAAAGGAAATGTGGAACTGTCCTTGTTCAAGTGATTACTTTGCAAAATATGCTGAGGATTTTGATGATAAGATTGCCTCGCCGTCGTTTTCAATGTTGTCAGAGGCTGCTTCTTGCTTTGAGATCACAATTGTTGGTGGATCTATGCCTGAATTGAACAATGGTCGGTTGTATAATACTTGCTGTGTTTTTGGGCCAGATGGAAAGCTCCAGGCTAAGCATAGGAAAGTAAGCGGAAAATTAATCGATATGATATTATTTTCCTCTCTGGTGTTTGTCCATTTGATGATGTTAGCGGGAAAAATTTGCAAAAGATTTATAGGAAAGAGTAATTGCACTATTCTATTGCAGATACATTTGTTTGATATAAACATTGAGGGGGATATTTCATTCAAGGAATCTGACACTTTTACAGCAGGAGATGGACCTACGATAGTGGATACAGGTATGTATCTGGACTCAGGTTTGAGGAACTAGGGGTTAGACTTGCTTAAATTTCCAACTTGGTGGTCCATTATCATTGTACACAGCAAGTTCTTGTGCAGACATTGGACGCATTGCAATAGGAATTTGTCACGATATACGCTTTCCAGAACTTGCTATGCTATACAGAGAAAAAGGTATTCTATGATTTAGATCATGTTGGTTTCTAATGAATTATGCATAAATGTCTATATAGCTGAATCGGCAGTGTGAATGCTAGGTGCCCGTTTAATATGTTATCCTGGGGCATTCAATATGAGCACTGGTGAATTGTTGTGGGAGCTGGTACAGAGAGCAAGGTAAGTATATCTATCTATGGGGTTCCTTCTGGGTATAGCCTTTCTGAACTGGGTGTAAAGCAATTTGTGGTGTTTACTGCCAATGGATTTACATTATCTGTGCCTACATGTCACTTTTACTTTGAAATTTCAGGGCGGCTGATAACCAGGTACTGTAAAGCTTATTTTGTCATTCCTTTAATTGAGCAATATCCTGAAAGCGAGTGTGACATTGGCTTGGGTTTGATGGGGTTGTAGTTATTTGTGGCTACTTGCTCACCTGCTAGAGATTCTAGTGGTTCTTATATGATATGGGGTCATTCTACTCTTGTTGGACCGGTATGGGAAATTGGTTACTTTATTTCAATATCAGAATCAAATTACATGAAAGTAGATTTTAATGAACTGATAGATCTGTTTATTCTTGACAGTTTGGTGAGATAATTGCAACCTCAGGCTGTGAAGAGACTGTAATAGTTGCTGAGATTGATTATTCAGCAATCCAACTTATAAGGTGGTGTTATAATTTTCAAGTTAAATTTATTCCAAGCTCTGCTTCTTACTGGAATTGTTTCTGATTGTACAGAGAGAGCCTACCGCTTGAGAAGCAGAGACGGGGAGATATATACAAGTTTATCGACTTGTCGGACCAGAAGCCTTCTGAAGATTAGTACATGACCACTCTCCAGAGTTATAATGAATTGCAAATTGCAAGATTGAAAGCTAGTAGTAGATGATCAAATAAGTATTGTCTGATGAGGCATTTGATGTGCATTTTCAATGAAAACTAGTTGATCTGATAGTAATGGTTATGCAAAAATTGAGATTTGTCTCCATGAAGTGTCCTGAAAACCCAGTGGTTCACTCTACCATAATTTTGGTAAATGTAATACATTGTATGCATATGTATACCTATACATATACAGATGTATACTTACATGTGCATATATGTATGTACACAAGAATGGCTAATATATATATATATATATATATATATATATATATGTGGTGTATCATATATTTCTTAACGGACACCTTAAAAAAGTAACATAAAACTTAAAATAGTTAATATAAACCTTTAAATATATGATAATATTCAATGTATGATAGACAAAATATGCATACACGCTCGCGCACACGAGTATGAATAAGAGAATTTATAACAGAACAAGCTGCTTGTTACTATCTTCTATGCAACAGTGTAGAAATTCCATTAGTACAACCCCTTGTTGGTCTAGAACTTGCATTTTAATAATCAGCTCCAGAGCTAAAATTACTATGCAAAGTAACCGAAAATATATTCATGACAACCAAGAACCTCTTCCTACGCAAACAACATGTAACCCATTGCCTCCAAGCAAGCAAAACCCTTAACCAACTAAAACAAGTGCACACTCACTTACTCAAAACCCTGACCAAACCCCGCGAGAAACATCATTATTACATACAACTTCTCACCAAGCTTCTTCAACTTGCTGGTGACAATCTAAGCTACGCACACCAAGTGTTTGATAGAATACCCAACTGTAGAAACCAGTTCCTCTGGACTTGCCTCATACGTAACCATGTTCTCCATGCTCGTTTCAGGCAATCCATCGTTTTATATGCTAAAATGCACCAGTTAGGCATATTACCATCTGGGTTTACCTTCTCTTCTGTGCTTACGGCATGTGCACGGGTACCGACATTATATGAGGGCAAACAGTTCCACGCTCAAGTAGTAAAATTGGGTTTATTGAGAAACAAGTTTGTGATAACTGCATTACTTGACTTGTATGGAAAATGTGGGTGTGTTTCGGAGGCGCATAGACTATTTGATACAATTGATGATAAAGATGTCACTGCTTGCACGGCTATGATCTGTGGGTACACTAAGATGGGTATGATGGATGACGCACAAAGGTTGTTTGACATTATGAGAGAGCGCAATGCAATTTCTTGGAGTGCAATGGTTGCAGGGTATGCAAACTGTGGCAACATGAAAGCTGCAAAGGAATTGTATCATAGGATGACAGAGAAGAATTCTGTTACATGGGTTGCTATGATCGCAGGTTATGGAAAGTGCCGTGAAGTGAGAGAGGCTAGAAAAGTGTTTGATGATATTTTGGGACCGGATGCTTGGTGCTGGGCAGCAATGGTAGCTTGCTATGCGCAAAATGGATATGCAAAGGAAGCCGTTGAAATGTATAAAGTGATGAAAGAAGGAAATGTGATAATCAGTGAGGTTGCCATGGTGGGGACTATCTCAGCTTGTACACAACTTGGAGACATTGAAATGGCAACCATATTAGCTAAGCATGTCGATGAAGGTTGTTGTGGTAAGTTCTTCTGGCTTACAGCTTTGCTAAATCTAATTGAACTGCTGTTATAATTTAGTTCCCAGCTTTATTTGTCCAAAATGATGTAAAGCTGATATTTTTCACTATCAGACAGGACTCACTACGTATCCAATGCACTGATTCATATGCATTCAAAATGTGGATGTTTGGACCTGGCTTGGAGAGAATTTGAGAGAATGAAGGATAGAGATGTAATATCATACAGTTCAATGATCTCAGCATTTGCAGATCATGGGAAGTCCCTAAAAGCATTGGATATATTCTTGAAGATGAGAAAGGAAGGAATAAAACCGAACCAGGTTACGTTCATCGGCGTCCTCAATGCATGTAGTCATGGAGGACTGGTCGAAGATGGGTGCAAGCATTTTGAGCTAATGACTAGGGTTTTCGGCATTGAGCCGTTAGTGGAGCACCTTACTTGCATGGTTGATCTCCTCGGAAGAAACGGGCAACTTGAAAAGGCATACAATCTTCTAATGGAATACAAAAATGTCTCTGATGCAGGAACTTGGGGAGCTCTGTTAGGAGCTTGTAAAGTTCATGACAACGCTGAATTGGGCGAGATTGCGGCCAGGCATCTGTTCGAACTTGAGCCTGAGAACACGGGAAATTACATGCTTCTGGCAAATATTTATGCATCAATAGGTAAATGGAAAGATGCAGAGAGAGTGAAGATGATGATGAGTGAGACAGGTAAGAAAAAATCTCCTGGCTGCAGCTGGATAACAAGTCGAGTAAATTAAGGATTTTGAAACTCTTTAGTTTGCATTCTTTGATCTCTGTAGAAGAGTAGATTTCCAGGAATCTGATATAATTCACACCATGCATGCATGTCTAGAGTAGTTATTCAATAAAATTTTAATGAAACAAGATGATCTAGATTTCAAATGTTGGTCAATATAGTGCCAAAATGTAAATTACAGTCAAGTAAATTAAAATAAAGCATCTAATCAGTGCCCCCTTTAACAAGTAAAACTAAAAATACAACCGCACATCGAAAATACATAACTATTCTGCATACCAGACTCACAATAGCCATCTATGACTTCAATCATACCACACCTCAGCTACCAAATGTTTTTCAATCCCATTTCATCCCGCAAATCAAAGTTTTGCACAACAGTGTCCGTTGACATAATCATGTTTTTAGGGGAGCCTTCTTCTCCCTGTCGGATATTCGGGCAGGGGCTGTCGAATGTGATTTGAACCGACCTCTCCCTCCATCTTCCTTTTCCTGTAAAATTCATATCAGGACAGGTAAATTTCCCCTTGAGGAAAGGAACCATGGTGATAACAAATAAAAAGTAAACTGAATCCTCAACCAAAGGAAGGCCTTAAGCTCCATCTAAAGTTCACAAATTTGACGTAAGGATGGTAATACAATTCCAAGTTATTTTCTTTATCCAAAACCCCAAACTTAGCATTGACCGCAATATTTTGGTTATTGGGGTAGAAGACAGGAATTTCATGAAAAGAAGGAACAAATTTTTTCACCTTTTTCTTGACAATCTGAACAACATCCTCATCTTGAAGAACATGACTAAGGCCACAATGCTGTGGGTAGTGCCTTGCACTCCTACCCCAAACTAGCACATATTTCACATCCTTCACCAAACTTCTGTGTATGTGATTACAGAAGTCTTCCACTGAACAGCCACCTCTATCCTACCAATCACCAAAAACAGAGAATAAAGAAAACGAGAAAAACAGAAAAGCCAGGAACTTCACTAATATATAATACACCAATATATGGATGTATTAATTTGATAATAGACGGATATGTGACGTACAACAGATAGAACTACAGGGTCAGTGAAATCAGGTTGCTGGCCTTGTGGCTTCGTATAAACTCTCACAAGTCCCATCTCTTCCCACATCCTTGCCAGCAATCTGTCTAAGTTTAGCTGTACAAGCAACATGGAAAATCAGTTAATTTTTCCCAAAACCACATACATCAAGTAGGAATTTTATTGGTAATAATTTGCTCAAAACTACTTCTGATTTACAACCAGATTTGGAATCACATTTGATGTCCAAGTAATGTGCTTGGTTGGCATACAAAAATATAAGACAAAACAAAAATTACATGCAATAAAAAAGCATCAGACACTAAACCTAAATCTTATAAAATAAGTATTGTTTATAGCGGCAAAAAGACCAGGAATAAGATGGCTAGCAGCATGGTTTGAGCATGTCATTAAATTCTAATGGTGCTTTGGAGTCCTAATAAAAATGATCCTTCACATCTCATTTGCATTTAACAAAAATTCAAACTTTTGAACATGCCTTCAGATTGCAGCTAATGACAACTGAATTTGGTTGGCGGGCTAACTTATCCACATCATCAATACCGATAACATCTATCTTATTGTAAACATATATACACTTCATGTATTTACGGTTTCCTTCAATGACATCTATCAGATCATCCACAGTGGCATCCTCTCGAAATAGCACCTACAACAGGATTGTCAGAAAATTAGTACCACTTTCTTTGGGACAGTTGATGAACAATAAATAGAGATGAAATCTAGGCCATAAGAGATAGCACATATGAAGAAGCGTGTTGAAAGAGAATGATGTACTAAGAAAGTAAATGCATAAGAAGATAACTAAATGAGATCAAATGATGTTAACAGCATGAGAAACACTCATTCACATAACCTAAGAAGGATTAATTGTAGGCAAAAAGGAAAAACATCAGAACATGTTCGTAGGAAAAAAGGAAACTATATTTTGGAATCTGACAGCAATTTTCTACCATTAAATTGATTTTGATTCTGAACAACAATGAGTCATTCATTGGAGAATCAGATTGAGGTTAGAGAAATTCATATTTTATGCAAATGGCAGAAATATCAATTTCCCTTTACTTTTCGCAAGAGAAAAAATATATGTATATATGATATAAAAATATTTACATCACGTCCCTATGGCTCCATAATTTAAGCCATTATTGGGCTAGTTCGACTTTTTTTTTATGATGAAGCCATTGCGTGATGTTTAAGCAACAAAGTAGAAGTAAGGATTCCCAGATTCTGCTGCAAACCATCAACTGAATACAACTTAATTGGTTTAGGTAAAGAGCCAGTACCTCTGCATTGTGAATTTTGTATTCATGCAGAATTTGGTAACAGAGCTTCTCATCCACGTGAGTTAAAGGCATGGTGCTGTTGAATGAAATGCCCCCGGTCTTTTTCTTTTTGAAATAAATCTGGCAATGAAACAAAATGAAAAAAAAATAAAGGGAAATGCATAATGATACATTCTCAGAGACACTGGGAAAAGACACTATATGCTTATTCATTATTACATGTATTAGATTGATAAATGTGCAAGAGAAAAACACCCAAATGGAAATCTGCATTCACATAGCAAAGCTGGTGGGAAATGTAAAGATAAACATACCTGAGGCGGTCTCTTGTTTAAACGTAGACCTACGGCTTCCAGTTCTTTTGTCAATATTTGTCGATGACCTTCACTCTGGGTATTTTGCAAATGGATTACACAAGAATTAGGAAAACTTTTTACCATATCTTACAAACCAAAACAGGAGTCATGATTAAGAGTGCTGCAGCACAGCATGTTGCACATAAAATATTTACCTTAAACTGATAGAAAAGGACACAACAATAGTATTTAAGCACTTACTTTTGAGGCATCAAGAACCATCAACACAATGTCTGAAGACTTGGAGACAGCAATAACCTGAGAGATAAACAGTCTCATCATATTTCTTGAACTCCTAATATATCCAACCATGCTGGGCAAAAGGATGTATGGCAAAACCAAATGTCTATGCAATTGTTCTACAAGAACTTCATCGAACAACATCCAGTAAGAGATTCCATGAGAACTCTACTCTGATTTGGGCTCAATTCTGTAATATTATTTTAACAGATGCTGACATGATACCACAAAGAGAAAAAGAAAAAAACAAGGGCTGAAAATTTTTGACCTGCCTCCCACGACCCTTGCCCTCAGAAGCACCTTCAATAATTCCAGGAAGATCAAGCAGCTGAATTTTAGTATCATTGTAGTGTATAATCCCAGGAATGCAGGTAAGTGTTGTGAACTCATAAGATGCAGCTTCTGAATGAGTGCCTGTTAACATAGTTAAAAGGGTAGACTTCCCCACACTGCAACCAAAACATCACCAACTCTGCAAATTTTAGAGCTCTTGCTCTCTCTTTCTGTATATGTTTGAAAGGAAAAATGATGACAATGATGATAACTCATTGACGAGCCACTAAGCTTTTGACATCAAATCACGAGGAAGGAAATTCAATTTCTACATACAGAAAAAGATGCACAGATATTTATATCATCAAGGTGACAGACCTTGGAAAACCTATGAGCGCAACACGTCCATGGCCATATTTTGTAACTTCAAAACCTTCTCCAGCTCCACTAGAACCCTGATTCATAAATTTCAATAACAATAAGCATGTGGGAGACCTGATTCATAAAAGCCACTTGCATCATTTGCACCTACAGCTATAATAATTACATGGAAACATGCTACTAACTCGTACTCACCAGCCAATGCAGTAACTACTCAAATAAATTTTAAATTAAATATACATGCACACAAAAATAAAAAAGCTCAAAGATAACAAATCCACATACTTTTGGAGGCTCCAACAACTGTGTTCTCAGTTTTGCAATCTTTGCCTTGAGCTGGCCAAGATGATACTCTGCAAATTCATCACTTTACAATTAAACAAGCCAATGAATACATACATACACAACACACGCACACATATATCATTAGAAGAAATAACGGCAATTATATAAGTACCCGTTGCTTTATTTTTCTGGGTGCGAGCCATCTCGGCTTCAATTTCTTTAATCTTTTCAATGATCCCCATTTTCTTTTTCTTTATTTAAGCTGATACACGCAAAAAACAGAGAGATTAGGAACAAAAATACAAAATTAGCTAACCTCTGACAATTATTAAAGCTACAAACTGATAAACAATCAAACCATGCTAAGAAACCAAGTTCACAAAAATAATATCATTTAACCGTTTATTATGGGGATTAAGCAATTGGGTGCTAAGAAAATTGAAAAAGTAAAAGATTTTGATTGTTTTTTAATCTTTTTTTGGAAGTTTTTAGCTTGTTTGGAGTGATGGATATTAAATGCATTGAATTGTAGCTAAACTGTGTGAGTAAACTCGATTGTGAATGACTCACCGGGACTGAGTTAACGCGGATCGCAGCAGCTCAATAGAGGAAGAGGAGACACAGGTGCTTCTGGGTGTGTGTGGGAAAAAACACGATGTTTGCAGAGGGCAGCATGAAAAAGGGCGAGCAGGAGACCTTTTTGGGCTGTTTTTGACAGGCCTCAAACAGGGGGGCTATTTTTAACAACCCCAAACTAAAGAGCTACTTTTGGGCTACTATAGAAAGACCAAAAGCACCTTTTACAGGCCCCAATAAAATGGTACTTTTGAAAGGTTCAAATAAAGCAAGTTAATTCTGAAAGGGCCGAATGGGGCAAAACTGTGAAGACCCAAACAAATGGCCTATTTTTACAGGCCTTAAATACAGAGAGGTCATTGTTAATATGCCACTAAAATGGGCTGTTTCTAGAAAGCTCGAACTAAGGGGCTACTTTTACAACACCCAAACAAAATAGGCTAAGATTTGAAAGACACGAAATAATTGTAAACAACTTCTGTAGACCTGAATAAAATGGAACAATTCGAGAGACCACATAAATGGGTAATTTTAAAGGTCCAGATAAAACAAGAAATTCAACTTTTCAAGGGCTCTGAAAATGGGCTAAATTTTGAATTTTAAAATAAATTGGTTATTTTTAAAGGCGCAGATGAATGGGCTATTTTTGCATGCCCCAAACAAAGAGGTTATAATTGACAGGACGAAAATGGACTAATCTGAAAGCCGAACTATTAAGCTAATTCTTAGAACCCAAATGAAATGGGCTCTTTCTGATTGGCCCGAAAATATGGGCTACATGTGAAATGCTCGAATCCATAGGCTATTTTGGTAAACCCAAATAAAACCGGGCTAAGATTGAATTGCCTGCATAAAATGGGCTAAATTTGAATCTCCCAATTAGACTTATTATTTTAGCTCTGGACAACTGAAAAGAAAAGTGTGTATTATTTGGTTTATTTACAATGTTACAAGTAACCTGAACTTGTTTCATTTACATTATTTCTCCCAGTAGACCCAGCCAGCTTGCTTGAGCTCACATTTGATTGAACCTGGGACTGCATCTCTGCAAGTTCTCTTACTCGGAGCAAAATAGGTTCAGGGATAGGCACCGAGGATGTATGTTTCCGGGAACCAATCTACATTAGCACAGAAAAAGAGAACATTGATAGAGTAGTTGCACCATCGCATGCCCATGACAATACATATCAGGTTTGGAAAAAGCATGAAAGTAGAAGAAGTATATTGCTCACCCTTTTATCCGGAGGTGTTTGTGCAAGGCTAGCTTTCAGCAGATTCCTCCATTTGTCCTATGAAATATGTTGTACTATCAGAATAAAATTATTTGCAGAGGCAAAATGCAGTTGTTTATTAAGTCAACATGTCAGTGATTTTTCATATTACACATACCTTGAGATCAACAGAGGTACGATATGAATAGGATGCAAAAGCAAGCCTTTTGATCTCAGACCACCTTCCCGCTCCGTACCTGGACACGCCATCAATAAGTTTCATAACTTCAGACAGAGTCCAGGCTTGGTGATGTTTCCTTCTAGCTCCACCTTTCATGGTGGGCACGGTAACTATGTTATCATCTGAAGTATCCCCAGATGGATCTATATGTTCCAGCTTCATATTCTGCCCCCGCTCAATTGAAACCATTGCTAAGAACTGCTTATCCTTCTCTGGCTCATCGATAAACTGGGTAGAAATTCAATTGCAGTGCAATAAGTATATAAAGTAAACATATATCAATTAGTAATGCAACAATCAATGCACAAAAAGTTGAAAAACAGTGCATAAGAAAAGCCCAAGAGAGCCGTACAAATTCTTCCAAGTCTCAAATAATGTTAGCAAATCATGTCAATAATTTTTCTTTTAATTTGGATCATCACCCAAGGAAACTATTCACCATATGTCATTTATGCCCGATGATATCCAAGTCTTGCCACCCCCATCGGTCAACTTATCCCAAAATGTTCGCAACATGCTGCATGGTATTTCAGAATGTGCTGGAAGAACATTACATTGACCTTTAATTCACTATTCCACCTCCAAAAACTTAGTTATGAAGAAAACTCTCTAGGTACTGGAATTTGGACTGCTGAAATCAAATACCCATGACATAGACATTACAATTTGTGTCAGATGAAGTGTTCCATTCAAATAAATTTGAACAGAAATCCAGTGGCAAGCCAGAGCAATCTAATCAACTCCATTAACAAGCTATATATATATATATAAAATATTCACAAGACAAGTACAAAGTTGGTCTTACTGGCTGTTGGATCTGCTCAGGAGTAGATCTGACTTTCAAGAGTATGTCCCTGCTCTCACTGTTCGGTTGAGAAGTATGCACATCGAGGGCCTTTTTGACCAGTGTAGCTGCCATGCCAATGCCATTGGGGTGGAATTCCTGCAGGATGCCATACAAATTATGTCATACAAGTATATGCCAGAAAAATTTCTACCCCTGAGAAGAACTAGGTACACAATAGACAAGCAAAACTGATAAAAAACTATAGAAATATCCAGTATAACATGCTTGGTTTTCTCATAATGTCAAGGTTTATCTAAAAACATATGTATAAGCAATTTCCATATTGCTGGGACAAAGGGATTTTCCACATATGGTAAAGATAATTTAGAAATATCTAGTATAACCTACTCTTTTATCATTGAGGCAGAAAGGGTTTTTACATACCATAAGTGCCATCACATTTTTCCTCGGACGGCTTCTTCGGACTCGAGAAACACATGGAACCTCAACTCCAGATCCTCCCAGGGACACCAGCCTCACAGTTCTATTAGAAGAATCGATTCTAACAGGCCTAGCATTAAAATTTGGGGACATCTGTTTAAGTCCAGAAGTTTTAGCAGAAATTATTGACTTTCTGCTATGCTCTTTGGACTCCACTTCTGATAGTTCTTCAATATATCTTCTTGTTGGCTTTCGAACTCTCTTGGCGACTCTGTGTTCTGTAGGAAGATCTTCACTTCCACCATAACAGTCTATGCTGCAGTTTGTCAGTTTCTCACCAGAAACAAACTGTTGATTTTCCATTTGCCGACTGTGGTTAACTGATGAATCTTTGCAGCCCCCATTCACTGGCCCAAATGCTGAATCCTTCATGGTAGAGGCTTCATTGTTACAGTTTCCTGCTTTAACTTTATTCACAAATTTGTTATCCTCAATTATGAAACTTGATGTTGAAACATCACAAGAATTGGTCAACCCCATAGCAATCCTTCTATTAAGCCACTGCTTGTCCTTGACAGTAGAGTCCCGCCCAAAAGTCGCTTTGAAACTTTCGTGAAGCTCTTTAATTGATAGATTGTCCAAGCATATTTGCCCCTTTAACCTAGAAAAATCAGGCTTGGAACTAGAACAGACAGCAGAAGTTGATGGTTGGTCTTCTATCTGTCCACTTGATGGATGCGAGCACTCCGCAACATCAACAGATTGCCTAATAGGGCTTTTATTCAAACTTGGTACAGAGGAAAGGTCATTTTCCTGCAAAGGAATTTCATATTGGATCTTCTCATCAATGCCAGGCAATGTATGATGCTGATCAGAACACTGGCTGTCTACAAGCACATAACCAGAAGAATGATCAGGAGATCCACAAGCTAAGAGATGGCTCTCTTCCTGTCTGGCCTTTTGCAATCTCTCCTCAAAGTACTACAAGAGATTTTAATGGCCGAGAAGGATCCAAGGCAATTAACAGTTCAATTAATACTTGGATAAACAAGAACCAACTCAAGTTTGCAGATTTACAAGCAGACACAACAGAAATTACACTGAGAGAAGAAACCTATATTACAATACAACCTGATATTTATGTTCAGCATTGTAAAGTTCACCATTATTTACATTGCATAGACCACATACAAAGAGTTGTTGTGGTGGTCAGTATAAGCACAAAGAAAGATCAAAGAAAAATGAAACAATCATTCCATTTTAAAATAAATTTAGAATCAATAGACAAGAACTGTAGTTAATACCTCAAGACGCATATTCAACTTTCCTGCATCAACTTCAGTGTTTTCAGATTGTGACAAACCTAACAAAGATAGCTAATTCAGATATAAAAAAACATGAACCAGGTATATCAGATAAAACAAAACACAATAAACAAGTTATCAAACAAGACAAGATGCCTATGTTTTAAGACCCATAGGATGTATCAAGTCTGGAGTTGGAAAAGGCATACACAAGAGTCATTCAATTAGAAGATCTAGAAGGTCAGTAATCTAATTTGATTAGGCAACAAAAAAATAAGGTTTCAACGATCTCATTCCCCATCCCAACTCAACCGTCTTAAGAAAAAATAAAGAAATAACCAGGTCAAAGATTTTAAAAGATTTCTCGTATAATATTTGCAGAATGAGAATCTTGGAATATTTAGCCAGTATTAGAATACTAAAACCTTCCATGTCAGTAGAAGTACACACCTCTAATTCATGCTCTGGAAAAAAAAAAAAAATAGATTGCAGTAGTAGTACTGGTAGCAGTATTAACGTTTCATTCATTCTCTTAAAAAAGTGTAGTACTAGGAAAAGCAGCTTCAGTTTCATCTTAAAAACTCATGTTTAAAATGATTCATACAGTAGCCTTTCATGTGCTTAAAATCCATGGTCAGATATCTGATGTAGCAGCAAAATAGATAAACCTTCTGAGCTTTCCAACTGGGGCACCGCAGAGGAAGATCTTTCATTGCAATTGAACCCTTCAGTCTGTCCAGTGTCTGCAACTAGATGCATTTCAATTTTATCACCTGCAAGCAAATTTCCAACCTCCATGAGTTCATCGTCCGTTGCAGGCACTAATCTCCCATCTCCGTCAACCTGAAACCATAGACAATGTTAGGATCCCATATCCCACCTAAAAGAAAGCACTTTAAGCCAATAATGAGACAGAACGGAAATAGCTGAGACTCATCAAGCCACTATTTCAGCATAGCATTCACTCAGAAGACACTAATCATTAGATCTGATTTCATTGCTTCTTCACTGATTTTCAAAATAAAGAACACCAAAATTTGATCCATTGCAGAAAAAAAGTGGCCATGATCAGAGATCAATCTTACAGCATAACGAAGGGAAGTTCTTCTAATGGACAAATGATCATATAGTGTTGACTCCACAACTAAAATCAACCTCACTATTGATATCTCTTCATGTAAAGAAACGAACAAATAGTTTTGGTTACAAGATACTAATTGCCTAAGATATTTCTGACAATATAAGGTCTACTACTTAATCAGGGCAATTAAATTAGCACAAACTTAACACAAAATTTTGAGTTGGAAACAACAACATGAATTAAGGAAGAACATGATGTAATTTTAAGTAAAATCTGGCAGGAGTTGAAAGATTACAACACCCTGCACTCTATCCAAGCAGATATTAAACAAGCATCAGTTATTGTATGTTTCATTCAGAGTTACTTTATTCTCACAAAGACAATAAGACATTTTGAGAAAAAAAAAATGAAATTCCAATAAAAAATCTCAACTTGTCACAATCTATAACACCTTTTTACGGATAAGAGGTCTTTTGGGCAACAAGGAATCATAGAATCAATGCAGGAACTACTAGTTCTTTGCATTTCACACAACTGAACATACAATATTTACACCACCGTGGAAAACAGCTCCCTCACAGTTCTAGGTCCAACTTTAAAGTACAATTCGCATGATTATACCATCTTGAGCAACCATAAATCAAAATAAACAAATTTCAACAGTATTGACCAACAGGCAATCACAATTCTACATGTTAATAGAAATTGTACCCGAACAAGCTTGTACACAACCGGGTCTGCATCCAGCTTTGGCGAAGAAAATGAAGAGCTACTATTCTCAATCCCACTTTCTTTAAACTTCCCCCCTTCATTCTCCTCAACTCCAAACAATGTTTCCATGGAATATCCACCACATGCAACTCAAGTAAAGAAACTGAAAACACACGCACAGAAAAACATGAAACATAACAAACAAATAAAGGCAATTTTCTTCCTATTTAAAACTATCAAATCATCAATTAAATGAAACCCATTTCTGCATTACACAACTTAACTTCATCAATGAAATCACAAAGCAATCTAACACAATAAATAAATATCACCACACCAAGAACTGAAAGCCAACCAAAACGAATAAACAATTTGATCCACTAAATGCAGCAAGTTCAATTTTAATTTCAAGTTCGGTATTCAAATCAAGCAAGGAACCAAATTTAGTTCAGCAGTGACAATACACAAACAAAATTCAAAAAACTTATTGTCTTAATTGTAACTTTTGAAATACGAAAACGACACCGAACTAACCAAACTACAATTTCGTTCCAAGCTCCATCGATGCGTTACAGTTCATACAAACTAAACAAAAACGCTAAATTCCCAAAATAGTAAGCCAAAACCCAAACTGTACTCACTGGAAACAACTTGCCATAGAGTGCAATGACCAGAAAGCGACCAAGTTGACTCAGTAAAAGAGACCAGATCGGGACTGCCAAAATTCGCGAGAGAGAAAGAGAGACGATTGAATGTTGAGTGTCAGCGCGAGCTCGTGACCGCGAGTGTTGTGTTGGTGCATGTAGTGTGCCTGGTACGGTTCCGGATTCGAAAGTTTTCTGAGTTGGAATTTATAAGACGGCGTGGAGTCCGGATTGATTTCGCTTTCGTCCGGCGGCTTGAGTACTTTTCGTTAGGTTCAGTGTGGGTGAAGCTAATTATTACATATTATTTATGATATTCAATATTTTTTCAGTTATTTCTTTGAAATTATCATAAAAATTAAAACTTTAAATCACAAGTTTTGAAAAAGATCATCTTTTGACATCCATACAATCCAAGTCTTGACCTTGATACCGCACAAATCACTTAAGCTGCCGCTGCTGCAACTCTGCATAGATGAAGAGCTTTTGCAGGTTGGAGCAATGGGGGTGGCTTAACAGTTAACATACTCTTTCCTTACTGATGGGTTGGTGGTGATCAGAGCAGTTCATGGAGTTCCTCCCTGCTTAACCTTAGCCAAGTCTGTGTTACACATATTATACCACATAATATGCTGCTCCACAGCAAGCCCTTTCTCCGTCCTTCATTCCCTTGAGCATGCTAATTCCTTAGCTTTTTTATTTGAGTTACCTGCAAATAGTAAAAAATTACCAATTCTCCAGGACATGAAGATAGACCAAACGTTTGAGCTCGAGGATAAGGCGATAGTTGAAAGCAACATCCATACTGTTTAGTAATCCTCGTGAAGAAAAAGGGAGGAACTGGTTATTCATATGCAAACCAGAGTCCAAGGTAGATGATAAAATAATATTATATCAGAACAATAAGTATCATTGTGGAAAGTAGATGTAAAGATGCAGAAAATAAGGGAGTTATATGCTTGTGCATATGAAGAGCTTATTAAGCTAGAATTTTACTGGTAGGATATGATGCAGTGTAGAAGTTTGCCGAACTCCAAGAACTAGATATAAAGAGTTCAAAGAGACTAACAAAACCCCAAAAGATTTGATTTAAGCATTGTTTCTAGATCCTCTTAGCCCATTTGTTTTCGGGAAATGAGGAGTAATTCAATGCAAAACTCCTTAAATTTAACCTTAAGGGGTCACCAAGCTAGCCAATAAAGAAATTTATTGGTTAATTGGCTTCTGGACAGGATATAGTGCAAATGTAGGAGTTTGCCGAACTCCAAGAACTAGACAGAAAGAGTTCAAAGAGACTACAAAACCCCAGACAATAATTTCAGCACTGTTCTGGATCCTCTTAGCCCATAGTTTCGGGAAAAAGGAGGAGTAATTCAATGCTAAATTCCACAAACTTAACCCGAATGCATAAAGGAAAGGGGTCCCTGAAGTAGCTAATAAAGAAATTTGTCAGTCCACTGGTTCCTGGATAGGATATAGTGCAATGTAGGAGTTTGCCGAACTCCAAGAACTATATAAAAGGAGTCCAAAGAGACTAACAAAACCCCAAATGCCTAATGTAAGCATTGTTCGGGACCCTCTTAGCCCATCAGTTTTGGGAAAACGAGGAGTAATTCAATGCTAAATTCAACAAATACAACCTTAACACATAATCTCACAACCAAAGTTAATTGGTTTCCAGATGGGAAATTAGCACAATGTAAGAGTTTGCCAAACTCCAAGAACTAGATAGAAAGAGTTCAAAGAGACTAACAAAACTCCAAATATTAAATTTGAGCATTGTTTCAGGATCCTCTAAGCCCATCATTTTTTGGAAAAGGAGCTAAATTCCAGGAATTAGACCTGATTACATAAACAGAAAGGGTCACTTAGCTAAGATAATAAAAAAATTGATCGGTTAATTGGTTTCTAGATAGGATATAGTGCAAATGTAGGAGTTGGACGAGCTCCAAGAACTAGATAGAAAGAGTTCAAGGAGTAAGACAAAACTTCAAATATTTAATTTAAGCATTGTTCTGGATCCTCTTAGCCCATAAGCTCGGGAAAGGAGGAGTAATTAAATGCTAAATTCCACAAATTTAACTTAAATACATAATCTGACAACCAAAAACGTCACCAAGCTAGCTAATATAAGGTAAACAAGTAGACCAAAAAGTGGTCACAGTTCATTTATTTTAGTCAGCAAAGTAACTGGTAAAATAGCTAGATGTAGGAGTGACAAAACTCAAAGAAAGTGGCCAGAGAAATCCATTAGAGCCTCAAAAGCTCCTTCAATTTAATGTATGAATTGTCAAGCACCCTCTTAATGAAAGAAAAGTCATTGGTAAGGGAAATTGAAAACTTGGATCAATTCTGAGTAGAGCTTTACTAGTACAGGCAGAAAAGCCCAGTTTACCAAATTATTGTTTGGTAAAAGAAACTTGCAAAATAAAACTGAACTTCGATAAAGAAAATAATCCTTGGTAGGGTGATGCCCAGTTGAAAACTTAAGAAAAGCTGTTGTAGTGGCACATGGGACCTAATCTTCTTAGCTTTAAAGCCTCCAAAATTGAACATGAAACATCTGAAAATAGTGAACAAGATTAACCTTTCTCGCCTCAATTTCTTGGTATTGCTGAGATGCACAGAATGTCTCATGCAATGGACAGATCATTGCAAGTGTACAGATTAGAAAAAAAAATGAAATCCCAACTTTTTTGCAATCAATATGCAGTCATAGAACAAAGAACAAAGAAGCAGAACATAAGCTGTAATACTCGTGCAGAGATTATTAAACTAGATTTTCCAAGTAGGATTACTGCAATGTAGGAATTACCGAACTCCAAGAACTAGAATAGTTCAAGGAGAGTACAAAAACTCCAAATCTTCAATTTAAGCATTTTTCTGGATCCTCTTAGCCCATCGTTGGTGGGAAAGGGAAGAGTAATTCAATGCTAACGATAAAATTTTTGTCAGTCATGCACAAGCTAATAAGGATATTGATCAGTTAAATAGTCACAACAATATGGATAGAAGCACACAATTATATCCAAGAAATCCAAGGAAAGAATCAAAGATAGCTAATGGAGAATATCTCTTGAATAATCAAACAAAGCCAACATTTTTTTTTTCAAAAAATATCTGAAAAAATGACTTGAAGCAGGAGTTACTAAACTTCAAGAGCTAGGTAACAATTCATGAAGCCATAAGAACCACAATTTAGTGCATGAATTGTCAAGCAAGCACTCTATTAAACCAAAAAAAGAACTTGATCAATTATAAGGGTGACTAAATGCTTTCAGGAGAAACTCGTCCTCAAGATACTCATCTTTCTCGTTTATCTACTCCATCTCCAACCCAAATCGCATCCAACAAGGGGAAAAAAGTAGAAATCACCCCATTTTGCATGATGAATAAAAAAACTAAAAAATTCTGATGAGATGAATACATCTGCAACATAATAAAAACTTTAAAGATAAAAGCTGATTGTGGTGAATCGGGTGGCGATCGACTGCCGGATTTGGGTACATCAAGAACAACATGCAGTACACTAACTACACGGATTATATACAAAAATTCGTCACGGAAACAACAGATAAAATAAGGTGGGATCGCAAAGGCAGAAAATGAAATTGGAATCTAACGTGGGTTTACCAGAATTAAGGCAAATAATTTTGCTTGGTTGCAGTGAAACTTTGATGGAAAACTTACAAGGTTTTCAGACGAAAGAAATGATTGAATTCCTTGATTCATCGGTTGTGAGATGTTACACACACACACACTTATATATATATATTGAAATTCAATGAAAACCTAAATCTAAAGATTACAGGTGTAGGGTCCTCATTTACTCTAGTACTATTACAGTTGTCATTTGTACAAATTTGCTATATTCTTTTTGCTAAATTTCCGTTGTTTTGAAGTTTGTCTGAGCTGCTGTTGTACTGCCTTGACGCTGAAACATTGAAGGACTGAATTGCCTGCTGAGAGATGCAGGCCATGAGCTGCTGGTGTAGGCTGGTCCATAAGCCTTCATTTCCAACTGTTGCTGAGAAAAAGCAGAGAATTTAGATCGAAGAGAAATGTGGTAACTACTAAACACTGTTATTTTAGTAATCCCGACGCTTAAAAGTCAAGATGATTATGATCCGTAAACCGTTTCAAAGATGATAAAGGCTGATCTTTAATAATGGCGTAAATTGTTCAAAAACTTTCAACAAACCCAGCACAAAAACACAAGTGGGCCAAAGTTTCTTTAACAATCGTAATGACACAATAATATTATATCGTTATGTCATATAAGATACAGGGGAGGTAAGGCAAAACCTCAGGAGAGAGATGATGGAGGAGCAGGAGAGTAGCGACAGCTCTGTAATGGCAAAGATCACGCCGAGACAACGATCTCCGTCTCAGATATGTCACGATGACGTTGAGATGCTCGACGAAACAGCTCTCAAGTTGTCTCCGCCATCTTCCTGTTCGAAGAGAACAACTTTCTGCAGCGAGAAAGATAGTATCAGCGCCTTACCAGATACCGTAATCCAACACATACTCTCGTATTTGACCGTTGAAGACTTCGTAAAAACCTTGTTTTTGTCGAAAAGATGGCGTTCCATCTCGGCTGCAGTTCCCAGACTCGACTTCGGCCGCCGCCATTATCTACCCGATCGTGAATTCGCCTGTTCTGTCGACAAAATCATTGCTCTTTATACTGGTGTTAAAGTTGAAAAATTCCTGCTTCCTTCCGGCTATAATCAGTCTTATGGTTTTCAGGTGGATGATTGGGTCCGTTTCGCTGTTACTCACCACGTAGAGGAGCTGAGACTCTATTTCGGTGGTGGTTTGGGATCAATTTAAGGGGAAAACTACCAGTTGCCTCCATGCATGTATTCTTCTTCAACATTAAGAATATTGCATGCGCACTTCTGTAATTTTCAGCCAATTGGGCATGTTTCTTGGACTTCACTTAGCATTTTATCAATTGGGTACGCGAAATTGGGTGATGAAATCATTGCTCAATTGTTATCAGGTAGTCCCATGGTTGAATTCCTGAGATTGCAATACTGTGGTGTCGTTATTAGTCTTTGAATTTGAAAGAAATAGTGATAGATGGTTTCCGAGAAAGTTCTGGGGTAATGGAAATTTCTGCCCCTAATGTTTTTTCTATTAGCTCACTTGGGGAAATCTATGGAAGACAATACAAGTTGATGGATACGTCATCATTAGTGGAAGCTCATCTCAATTTTAAGCTCATTGATGAAGATGGACACAGATTTGGGCTACTTGGTCAACTCTTAACATACTCTTGAGGCATAGCCATTTGTTGAAGGAACTTCCGGAGCTTCTCATGTTCAAAATCTTAGTATAGGCACTTGGTGCCTCAGGTGATTTTTTGTTTTCTACAAGTATGTTTATAACTGTTATGCTTACGTTTGAGCATATAGACTTGGCTATGGTGCATATATGTACCCCTAGTTCTAAGCGTTAAGGACTTGAAATGATTTTTGTAAAACTTAAAACATATAAAATAAAGAATAAACAATACTTAAAATATGCAATAGAAAACTTTAAATTTGAAACTATGTCAAGAAAAATTTGAAACATGTAGTGAATAGTACTTGAAACATAAATAAAAAATTTGAAACAGCATTTGAAAGACTTGAAAAATAGATATAAGGGTCCATGTGTATACTATAGTCTAACCCTTAAACATATTGGTTAGTACAAATAACTAATTTTTACTTGATCTTAGGTGATTATCAACCATGCACCCACTTATATTTGATACTTGGTGATTTTATTGCACAGCCACAAGGAATTTTCGTTTACACCAACTCAATTCCAAGCATAGTTTAAGTGTTTCAACTTGCACAATGCACATGTTATAATTGATTTTGTATAGATTTTCTTGGAAAGTGCTAAGAAAAGAAAAAAGTTTGAGAAGTAGTAACCCTGCTCTTTTGAGATTTTATATATATTTTCTTTCATTTTCGTCTCGGTTTCAAACAAAGTATATATATATTGGATTAATCTGTTGTCTTGAATGAGACTCTTGAAAATTTTATCAAACCATCATAGATGATAGCAATTTTAGGAATGAATCCAAGAATTACTTTAAGTTTGTTTTGATGATCCTTGCTACATTCTGAAGCATCAATGGAAGTAAATCATGAACTTGCATGAATATGAATTCGAATGTACATGTATCTAACAATTTTCCAGAAGTTCAAGATATTCTTTGCTTAGTTGATAGTCTTGTTCCCTGCTTTGACTTTGTGTCCTGTGTTTAGATGCTATCTATATGTAAGGATTTGCGTTATCCCTTATCCAAGCTTACGAGTTTGACACTTGACACGAGGTTTAGTGAATGTGAGTTATCTGCAATTGCAAGCTTGTTGGAAAGTTCACAGGAGCTGGAGAAACTGACTAGAAACATTTTGCCAGACAACAATGAGGTGTGCTTTTGCAGAACCTTCCCTGAATATTTTCCTTCCTTTTATCATTGAACTAAGTTTGTTGTGCTGTGTGAGGTAATGGTTTGGTAGAGTACACGAAAACTTCCCACATCCAACACCATATGCATATCTGAGTTTTTTGCTTGATTTTATGATTGAGGAAGAAACCATCTCAATCAATCCGAATTAGTGATTCTCTGTTCAAAATGTTGCTGAAAGAAAAAAATTTTTCCAACTCTTGATCGTAAAGAGTTTACAAGTAACTGCTTTTGTTCATTGGATTAGCCTGTAACTGTTCAAATATTTCATCTGCAGTACAAGCACATCAGCCCTCCTTACATTCTATCTGGAAATGATTCCTGGAAATCAAGAGAGGGAGTTTACAAGTGTTTTGTCTTTTCATCTTAAGAGCATCGAGATCAATGGATTTGAACCAAAATTTGAAGGATCAAAATGCTTTTATTCATTGACAGAGTTTCTGCTCAAGAATGCAAAGGTGTTAGAGAAGGTGGATATTCATGTAAGAAGCAATTATTTCAGAGGATCCTGGGAGGCAATGGGAATTAAGACTAAAGTAAGAGATTTTCCTGAAGTGAACCAACTGCTTCTAAGTTATCCAAGAGCATCTCCAAATTGAGTGGTTCTGTTAGAAAATCTTTTTAATTAGTTTTATATTTTCTTAAGAATATATTTAAAATTGAAGTATTATAAAGAATGTCTTTGTGATAATATCCATAAAAAGTATTCGTCGTGAAAAATAAAATAAATGTTAAATATAAGTACCATGCTTTTAAAATTAAGTTTGCATGTGAAGAGGTATCAAATTCTTAGAGATAGAATGTTAGAGCCATGATGCTAAAAGTTATGTAGTGTATTAAAAGATTTTTTTTTTTTTACGTTTTTAATTTTTATTTTGTTTTATTTTAGTCCATAATCTTTAATTTGACCCAATTATGTTAATTAAAATTATTTTAAATTTAGAATTTCATATAAGAATTTTAAATTTTTGACATAAAAATATTCTTATTATTATTATTATTATTTAAGTAAATTTTTTAATAAATTGTCAAATTTTTTACTCAAATTTAAATTAAATTTTTAGATTGAAATTTATTTTTTTTGTGATATTTGATATGTATCGATTTTAATATCGTCACGCATTACATCAATACAGTAAGATATAAAAAATGCTACTAATTATTGTTTCATGAGAGAATGCATGTTTTGCTTATTTATAATATTATAATTGAGCGGTAAAAAATAAAAGTATAATACAAATTTACAAATATATAGCGGATAATAGTTATAAAGTCACTTTCTTTGTTTAGAAAATATTATTTGCTTAAGTTTTAAAAGACCAGAGTTAGTTATAGGGGTATAGGAGGAATTACACATGTTTATCCTAACTAGAAGTATCCACTTTCGCGGGAATAAAAACGGTTGGTTTAACGCTAACAATTAGGAAGGATCTACTGTCTATCAATGGCGGGTACTGCTCTTCATTCAACTCTCTTCATCCAAACTTCACTCATTTCTTTCCCTTCTCATAAAATTCCTTGTCAGTTCTCAAACCCATCTTTCGCTTCAAAGTGGAAAAAGGGCTTCTTGTTCATTCCTCGGCTAAGAAAAAGATCAGCTTTGTAGATCAAGTTCTAGATTACATTGAAGGTAAGCTAAGCTTCCACGAAAACATTTAATATTCTTGGCTCATTGGTTCTTATAAACAAGTTTTGGTTATTTTCTGTGTTATGTACATGTCAATTTTGGGTTGTTTATGTGTCTGTGCTGGTTTTGAAGGTGGTCCAAAGTTGAGGAAATGGTATGGAGCACCTGATCTTCTACCAAGAGATGGATCCGATGAGAAAGAATAAGGAGAAGATGATGAGTTTCCAGGTAATCTGATAGAACAAATTATAGATGTTTATGTTCATATTTGTGTATCTTGTCTCAATGTTGTTATTCAGAATTGTGTTCAAATGCCTAATGTTGAGGACTTAATAGCTGAACTTTTTTCAGTTCCTTTGCAATCTTGGACCTCCGGAATTCTGTCAGACTTGTCTTTACATGCCTGATGTTGAGTTCTTAATATTTAAAGCTTTGTTCTTTAAGATTTGTCTCTGAAGGTCTAATATTGAGCCCCTAACTAATAGTTGTTTCCTGTTCAGATTGTCTTTAAATGCTTAATGTTGAGCTCAGTTAATGTCAGGGACTTCTTTTAAATGTCTAATATTGAACTCTTACCTAATAGGTTAAGTTTTTTGAGTATAGCTGTCTAATTAGTATATAATGTCCTGAAGGATTTGCTTGACATTGATTTCCTCTTTGACAAATTTGCGCAGAAGAAGCCAGGGATGCGGTTTCAGTAACAGATGGAGATCGTGAGATTGGTCAGGTTTGTGTTTTATGCCATCCGATTCTGTGAAAATTCCGGTGAACATTTGAAAATGTGTACTTTAGTTAGCATGTTATCTTTGGCAATTGCATTTCTATGTGCATTAGCTGTTTGATTGATTCTCTTAGTGAAATAATCATAATCAAACAGAAGGGTATTTTCTTTTATATCTCAACAATGCAGGTGGTGATATTGTCATTGATTATTAAACGAACTTGAATTAAAGCATTGGTGAAGGATAAACGAAATGCCATGGAATCTTTTGGAACTTATTTTGAGGTGAGTGAAAAGATTACTTAAATCTTTCTGTAATTTCCTGCTACAAATTTGTTTATCCTCATGCTATAAATAGATACCCTCTTCTTTATCTTTTTCTACATTGACAATGGCTGATGACATGGTTTGTCTTCTGCAAAAAGTCAATGGCTGCAGATGCAAATAACAAGGCATTCTTAAAGAAAGCTCTTAGGAGTGTTCGTGCAATCGTATGCCCAAGTGTAAGCACCGTGAAAGTATTGAAAATGATTTTTAGTTCACTTTTTTCTTTGATGTTACAACCAAGTCATACTGATGAATGACATGTTATTCATTGGCTTATGGCCTGTATTTCATGTTCAATTTACATGTTTTTCGTGAACAAAACACATAATGAAAGATTTATGGCTAGAATAATTTATTTTACTTGTTTTACAGGAAGGTTTCATATCTAATGTTGGAAGCTTGAAAGGAGTACAGCATGTAATTCTCCTGTCTCAGGTATTCTTTCTGCGCTCTCACGCACAACCTGATACAAGTGTGATTGTAAGTAAAAAGCACTTTCAAATTTCAATCCATGTAAAGTGACATTATTGTGATTTAATAAGGCTGCAGCTATCTGTTTATGGAGGTTGCAGTGGAATTCGAGCTCTAATGAAAGGCAATGCAAGAAAATCGGCTGAGGAAGACGAGTCTACGCTAATTGCTTTGGGTGTTCCTTACACCATTATAAGGGCTTGCATGTTACAGAATTCTCCAGGTGGAAAACAAGGTCTCAGATTTGAAAAGGTATTGCTGTATACACAAATTGGTTTCCAGTTCTCCAATTTGACATTTTGGCCCATGAAGTTTCCATGCCAACCAAAATTTCTCAATCAACTTGACTACACAGGAAGCAGGAGAAATGGAAACAGTTTCTTTTTTTATTTTTACAATGATGAAACTCAGAGGTGGTTTTTCTTTCATGGTTACCTGTAATGACAATTAGTATAAACCATTTTCTAAAACAGGGTTGTGCAGCAAATGGAAGTCTTAGCAAGGAGGATGCTGCCTTAATTTGTGTGGAAGCACTTGATTCAATCCCCGAAAAAGGACTAATATTTGAGGTTGGTGAAATTTATTTAAAAACTGCTAAATTCAATTTGAAACATGCTAATCATATGTAGTCATAGCACATGCATCTGTTTCCCTACTTTTGTCTGGAAGTATAAAATTGGGCTGACACAATATGGTATGAGTTTGACACGACAAAGTGAGTATGAACTCGGATTGAGTTTATAATTTAGACACGAAAGTTGAATAATTCAACATGAAATTACGAATTATTAATTAAAATATTTTTAAAAATGTGAGAAATAAAAAAATATATATGCAAATTTAATGAACTTACGAATAATGTCGGAGATCTTTTAAAAATTAAGATCAACTCGTTGTGCACCTCTTCTGTTATGCACATTCCATGAAGCAGAACTTGTCATTTTTTCCATCCATTTAGGACCACTTTGTTATATTCTTTGGTTCTTGGACTCTTATGGTAATTCGGCTATTGATTGATGCTTGTTGTTTGCAATAGGTGGTGAATGGAGAGGACAAAGTTTCAGATTGGAAAGAGTGTTTCACTAGGTTTATGGAGAAAACAGAGCATTAGCTTCCCCAGTGGAGAAAACAGAGCTGTTGTTTCCACAATTATGCTTAAGCATGGCATATTTATTTACCATCCATTTATTTATATTATTTTCCTCTATTGATTTTGCCACAAATTGGTCTAAAAAAGAAATAATGGTTTACCTGACACTCAAACAACCAATATCTTACAACAATTTCTCATTTTTTCCAAATGCCCTTGGAAGTACTTCTAAAAAGAAGCATTTTTTCTGTCCAGAAAGCATCACATTACCTGGTATTTTCATGAAAAATGCTGCCAACTGCTTTTTATGAGGGTATTTTCAAACACACCTTTAGTTTTGTCTAATTTAAGAAATTATTCACAATAAATACAAAGAAGTTGAAAGTGAAAGCAAGCCTTTTTTATACTTATAAGGAAAAGAAAATGACATACAAGATTTAGATTTAGATTAGTGTCACGAGTGGAGTGTTTAATATCAATTCAAAAGACTAGTGAGTTAGGCAGTGTTGTCTACTCCCATTATAAATCTAAAATCAACCTATATTTTATTCAATATAAGATGCGACATTCTTATCCACTTAATTACATGATATTCTCACCACAATCAAATTTATTTATCGTGAACCCACCTAACCTATATTGCCCGTCCTTTCATCCTTCAAAGAACTCACGTCTCACACAATAATTCTTTATTGGAACACAAAGTATAAATATTTAGAGATCCTCATATAAATGAGAATTTAAGTCTACTTTGATATCATTTGTCATACTTACTCCCTTTATAAATTTAAAAACAAACTCATATTTTATTTTATACGAGATATGATACAAGACTTAAATAATATTTACCTTTTTATTTAAAATTTGTATAAAAATAAATGTACAAATATGATTGAAATATTTTATTTTTATTCATAATTTATAAATAAAAACTATTAAAAATTAGTGATTTGATATTATAATTCAACGAGATTATTCATATATTTGTCAAATTATTAAATAAAAAAAGTTATTTTATTTAATGTTACTATCAAGTTTTTAATATTGAGCAAAGAAAAACAAATAGGATCTAAATGTATAACATCCTGTAATTTTTGTGGCTATAACTAGTTGTCGGGTCTTTGTCTTCATATGTCTGAAAGCACTCTTTATCTCTCCCTCTTTCTTGTGGAAAATGAGTTAGAAAATCAAAAGTGCAGACACATACTAACATTTTTTATTGTCTGATTCCTCTACTTCATGTGAAGAGCATGCTGTATACCATAGATTTTTTTGCTAAAATCAAAAGTCTTTCTTCCCATCTCATCCTCTCATCAAAAGTCTTCAGATTCCCCCCTTCTTTCTCCCCCCCACCATTCTTTCTTTTGCTTTATTCTTAATCACTTCCATGTCACATGGATTGATCACAAAGATGCATTGACAAATCAAAAATCAAGCCTTTAGAGGATCTTGGACTCAAAATCTGCATAATGTAAAGAAGCAAAGTTTTTCTTATCAATCAGAATCAGAATTTTAACAATGATGCAGTAACTTTGGATGCATAGTTTGCCACGTGGCATGATTCACACCAGAAAAGAGAAGTATTAAAATCGTTTTAGATCGAATATATGCAGCAAATTAGTAAATAAATCATTGAAAATCATGAGCATAATGTCAACAGGGAGCAAATCTTGTATGGATGGCATTAACCTTGAGATTGTAGATCTTATGATATGCTAGTTTGAAAGCAACAACATAGTTTCGGCATCTTTAGTCTACTGTAAAATAAAGATTAAATTAATCAAGAAGAGGATCTTGTTGGCAATTGCTATGCAAATCCATCTGCAGAAAGTGCAAGCTGCAAATAAAATAACAACAGCAATAGAAAAAGCAAAAAAGAGTAGTTACCTCTCTGTTCACACGTTTCTAAACTCTCATTTGTCCTGGCTTGTTATAAATTGTATCTTCTTGACTTCAAAATCATTTTAAACAAAATAAATGTTATAAATGAATCTGAGATATTCAGCTGTAGATCAGCATCATCACCTAAACTGCAGGAAAGCTAATACTTGATTTTGCACCGTTTGATCAATCCAAAAGATAAACATAAAAGAGCTAAGTATGGAATAATCCTAGTCTTTATGTGGGAAGAGTGTATAATATAACTTTTTAATATGCACGAATTCTTCCACTGAGTTACATCACTAAATGGAGTCATGTAAATCACTAATGTTCAAAATATAAGCCAAAAACCAGCTATCCACTGCAATCAGTCACATGGGTCCCCTACCCCAAATCTATAAAACTAATAAAGGCTCAAAAACAATACACACATGAAACTGATTTCACTGGGTCCACTGGAAAAAGCACTTGCTCAATCAACTTGTTGGTTTGTATCTATGTAGCTGTATGAAGTGAAAGAGCAAGGAAGTTCTAGAGAAAAAAAAACTAGTTATCTTTATTAGAGCTTAAAACTATTGTTTAGATCCTTACGTTACCTCCCTACTGATTTGCAATTAGTATTTGTTTATCTTCTTTCTCTTTTCTATTTCTATTTGGCTTGGTTCACATGATAAGCATGTTTGGTATGGATCTTGCACGTGAGGAAACCTAATATTATTATTTGGGCCCTTTACCTAGCAGCTTAAGTTTTAGGGTCAAATAACACTCAGGGTTAAAAGAACAGTGCATACCAACTTCTCAATATAACCTCAAATAGGTTATTACAGACACAAAAAGGAATCACTTTTGACACACAGTGGTTAGGAAAAGTGGGTTGTTGAAAGTTCCCATCAAAAGCAGACCATGGGATATAATAAGAAAATGAAGATGAGATTGAAGAGAATGATTAATGATGAGCATATTAGACTTAAAAGCTCTCTAACAACCTAAAAGATAACTAAAATTAATATATAATCCAACTCTTTGTTTGATGACAGTTCAGCAATCAAGCTTGAGTCTATTGAACAATAATTAAAGATCAGATAAAAGTACAAATGACAGAACCTAACAAAGTCCTCCCATTAAAAATCTAAATACAACAGGAGAGAAAGAAACACAGCATCAACCAAACACTTATAACAATAAGTTCTAAATAAAAAAGATGACTACAGATTATGTGGAAAAGAGAAGCATTCCTGATTTCAATTAGACAACAGAGTTACACAGAATTCCAATGGTGAATTTGTAAAAATTGATATTTGAATTGAGATGGTGAAATCTCATTACACATACAGTTCATTCATAAGACTTATGTGATCTCATCAAATGCTTTCCCTCTTTTATCACAGCAACATTCCTATCACACCATTAAAGAAGATATAAAGAACTACATAGGAAAGCTCGGTCCTGTAAACTACCCGGATCTAATTCTCTTCTGACTGGCTTTTCCATCAGATCTAAAGGTGGCAGCCGATTCCCCTTCTGATGAAGCTTCCATCGATCGAGTGACGTTCGAGGAGAGATCACTATAAAGATTAACCACCCTTTTGATGTTGTTATTAAGCTCCTTGATCAAACCAACATTTCGTGTCAAGTTAACGGGGACTTTTGATTCATGGTTTTGGTTAATTTCATCAATAAGCACCCTGTTTTGGTCTAAAATGTCTTGAACTTGCCCAAAACTTCTTTGAAATGTTTGTAAAACCCTGCCATTAAACTGTGCATTATTTCCAATGCCTCGAAATATATCCCCTTCCATATCAACTGTTACTTCTCTATAATTAACAACAGTCTCTGTTCCTGCAACAAAGACTTAAAGTTAGTATGAGGAGAAGCCAAGCGAGAGAAAAAAAAAAAAGGGTTTGTGATGGGTACTCAGATAAATTCATGTAGCAGGCATTTTGCTACTGCGAAAAAGTAAAAAATTAATAAGATTGAAAAAAGTAAGAAAAAAAAATTCAAGCTTTCACAACTTAGTTGAGCATTAACATGGGACAATAGTGATTGAAAGCCGAAAAAATTGAGCTTAATCGAATAATTTGGCCAAGTTGAAGTCTTAATCTTATTTTGTTTGTTTTTCCTTCCTTTTCTCAGCAACAATCAAACAGAGAATTAGCAGAAGTGCAAAAGAGACACTGAATAAAGCAGAAAAATAAAGGCCTGGGAATGTTTTGTATCACAAAAGCAGACGCTTTTCCCACTAAAAGAAACCTTTTTCCCTTTTGTGTTCTCAAAAACAAATCCCGAATAACCAGTTGAGTTTTTGGCGAAAGCCAAGAGTATATTATAGGTGACTGAATATAAGTGAAAGGGAAACACTTTTCTTTTGCAGAAAACAATGGGTTCTGAATTGCTAAATCAATGAAAGAGATCCATGTTATCTCTCAAAATGGAAAACCAAAAGCAAGTCTTTCTATAAAGCATCAAAGCTTTTCCAGGAAAACAACTATATAAAAACAAACAAAAGAGACCAAAAACTTAGAAAATAAATAAACCAAAGTATAACATAAACAAACAAAGAAACCCAATTAACTCTTGTGGGTTACTTGGCCTTTCCTTGATCACTTACCTAGAATTAGCAGCAGCACAGAAGGAGAAGGTTCTTCTCTAGAAAATATGGAACTTTCTCAAGAAAAACAATCAGGAACTATCAAAGCTTCATGGGTTTGATGAGAAACCAAGAGATTCAAGTGAAAGAGTGAAATCATGAAGATAAACAAACAGAATGAGAAGAATTTGTAAAAGAGAAACAGTGCAACTTTTGATTCTTTGTCTTATAACTTTAAACTGTTGGTGGAAGTAGGAAGAAACAAGGGAAGGAGGAAGAGGAAGAAGATAAAAAGGGAGGAAACAAAGGTGAATTCATCTTCTGTTGTCTGTTAGTTTCTGTTTTGGTAAAATAAAATCCCAAACAGAGAATTGAATTTCTCCAAGTAGATTTTCAAGCTTATTAATTGGAAAACTCCATGGTAGGACAGTTTAGTAATTTTACATGAATAGTTTATTGGTCCTAACATTAATGTTGGCCCATCAATCACTAGGCATGTTTCTCAGTCAGGTGGTTTTAAAATAAATTCCCATAATTTATTGACCACTTTGTCCATATTATAATTATAGACAGTGTTATATGGTATTAATTAATTGACTAATAATTTATATTTTAATTTAAAGATAATATAAAATTAAATTATATAAATAATTTTAATTCGGACTAATAAATTAATTTTTTTTAAGTATTCGTATAATAATTATAAATTTATTATATTAAAATAAATAAATTAAAATTTAATTTATTTAATAATTATATTTAAAAATAAAAATTTTAATTTAATACGATTATTAAATAGTTAAATAAATTATTAATATATTATTTATTTAATATTTATTATTATATTTTAATATATTTATGATAATATTTTTTTATATATTAATAATTTTTATTTTAAATATAATTAAATATATACATATAATTATAAATTTTTTAAATAAAAATTATAAAAAAATATTTATTAAATCATATTTTAAATATTAAATTCAAAGCGGGTATAATTATTAATTATTTCATATTAATAATATTTATGGGACTAAAGTTACTGGTGAATGCAATTCGGGTGCTTTTAGCAATGTTTGAAACTGATAACCCAATTATGGGACTAAAGTTCTATTTGCCCCCCAGTGAGTGTGTTTAGAAATTAGAATGCTGTATTTAGTATACATAATTTCAAATCGGGTCGGATTGTGGACACGTAAGTAAGCCATAAGACCCGACTGAAGCAAAACTGTAAATAGTATTCCGAATGCTAAACCCAAGACTTATTTTCCCGGGAAAATACAGGCAGGAAAATCTCCTGCCGTCCAAACAATCGTTTCCCTCCTAATGCGAAGCCATGGACACCGTTATCTCCTCCGTTCTGGAAGAAATCTGTTGTCAATGGCAAAACGGTCTTTTTCTCGCGTCTCTGTGGACCAGACTCAACAGTGACAACTCTCTCTCTCTCTTTCTCCCTCTCTCAGAGCCTCAGTTTACTTAAACCTCCTGAAAATTCCTTCTCTCCAGTTCCAGTCCCCATAAAAACGGTGCGCTTGAAGCAAACGACGCGGCGATTCTGCGGATTGAGGACGCGGAGAAGATCGGCCTGAAGATCGTGGCCAGTTCGGAGCTTAGAGACAACTTCGTTGGATTACACGATGAGTATAGTAACTCCAGCATTTAGGCTCCTCAACGTCGGGCTCTTGAGCGGCTCGCCATTGCTAGTGGGGGAAGGAATTGGAAATTTCTTGCTATATAACACGAAATTTTTGGGATTTATTCGTAAAATTTGCAATGAAGTTAGGTGTATATTCGAAATTGTGCCTTCCTCTATGAATTTCATGCGCATGTGTGTTTTTTTAGTTCTAGTTTAGTCTAAGAGTAGTGTGCTAAGATTCAGTACTGTGTTTTTGCATATACAGTTAATTTTACTTGTGGATATGTTAGGAACTGTGTGTTAAATAACTGCATGTTTCCACGACTTAATTCAGTCAAGAAATATTATCTGAATGTGAAATTTTGTCTGTGATTAAAGTGGTAATTGTTATTTTTTTTTATTGTTATGTTCCTCTGGCTTTTCCGTGTTGATAATGATTAACTATTTACTGTGAATTTTTGAGATCTTGATTTGAAAATAGATTTCATTCTATTGAACAGAGAAGACAGTTATAGTGGGCTAATTACGTTGATTAATTTTCTAAAAGTAGAAATTGTGAACTTGTTCCAAAGCTAGCAATTGCAGATTGTGATGGCTACTGATGTATTGGGTACTTGCAGATCGGATGGAATAGCACAAAGTCAACTTGCTAAGGAATATGGCATTTGAGGAATAACTTTTTTTGTGTTGTTAAGAATTTGAATGCAAAGGGTTGATTGTGAAACAACCAGCAGTTTTGAGGACAAAGGAACCCAACAGTCAAGGGGAGTCAAAAAACAGTTTGTGTGCGACTACCAATTTAATATACTTATATTGCTATGTTAAGCATCTGGGTTCTCAACAAAGATTTGAGATTAGCAAAGAAGGACCAAGTGTGGAGAGCTTTGGGAATGCAAATGAAAAGGCTGTGAGTGGAGATGGTTTTCCCCAGGAAAGTGCTAAAGAGGATGTGCACACAAGGGATTTTCTACCAGCAATGAAAGCTGCTTGTGATAGACTTGAAGAAGCAAATGGCAAGTTTAATAATATGCAGAAGCTTTTTAGGTTGTGTTTTATCTTTTGTGCCATTGTGCTGATATTTCTTTTATTGAAGGTTCTTGTTGTCACAGATATTAAGCAGGACTTGGTTAACTGTGGATCATCGTCGGCTCACAATGCTTGGAGAAATGTAAGCTTTTTTCTTCAATTTCTTTTTCTCTTTCTGAAAGAAAGTTACATATAGAAAAGAGGTATCTTTCTGTTGAGAGGGCTGTGGGGTAGTTATAGATTGTTTTTGTTGTCATACCTTATGAACGATATGCTCCCAGATTTGTCAGCGGTTGAAATATGCTGGTGTTGTTGAGGAGTTTGAAGCACAGGTGAATAAGAAGGTAAGTTTAAAATTTACCTGATGAGTAATTTTTCTGCTTGACTTAATGTTCCAATCTTTTTTGACCTTGAATATAAGATAAGTAATTACTTTTTGCATTTGGGCTTCAAAATTGGTTTAGTTATTCTTTGCCTATAACTATAATGTAAACAAGCAAAGAGCAACACTTATGGTTCTACGTCATGGAGAAATGATTTTTGATTTCAAAGTCTCCCTCTACTCTTTTGTTGTATCTTTGATAACTTATTCTTCATCTGTAACTATAAACAAGCAAAGAGCAAAAAAGATTTTGGCTTTCCAAAATCTCCACAAGTTTCCCTTTTCTCTGAGGGAATTCACATGATATAAGAGCACAGAAGGTATTCAAAATGTCATGTGATTATGGTGACATTTGATTCATGTGTGTAAGTTTACTCTTATTTTTCCATCTTTCTATCTCTCTAAGGTAGATAAGTTTTACGCTATTGGTCATGGTTTTTGTAAGGTTATTTTCCTTGAACAGATGTTGCCAATTCAAGGCACTGTCCTGTATCACTCCTAGAATTTTTCTTATGCTGTATTAGACGAATTATGCTCTGTTCAGCTTCAGGACAAAAGAGTCTCTATGTTTAGTTTGTTGCTTGATATGTTTTCACATTTGACAGGTTGAGCATTGCCTACATTTGTTGAAACAATTTTCTGTAAAATTATTTGAGGCACATTTTCTTGGATGTGGAGATAATTTTGAGAAAGATCAACTGAAATTTGGAAGGAGATTTCCAAAAACTGAACATCTTGTAAAGCTTCTTATTGAACATCAAATTTATGATATGGTTGATGCTGAGGGATCTGAGGGATTGGCTGTTATGGAGGTGTGTTTATGATTCTTGTCTTTGATTAATGTTGTTTTTGCTTCTGAAGTTTATATTACAGATTCCATTTTTTATTTTTTCCTGAAAGTTTTTTATGGTAATTTGGAATATCTTCTCCACTGAACCACCAAAAGGAAATTTGCTCTCATTCCTTAATTTCAAACCATGCGCATTTTTAGCATTAATTTCGTAACTCTATTGTTACAGACAACCATCCAGAATCAACATGTGCGCTCAGGTTGATCAATTTAGGCTATATCAGCCAGAATATCTTCAGTAATTACTAGTTATCACCAGTTTGAGTTATATTAGTCATTTCAGCTGTTACTATATTTCATATTGACATTTACTTGAGCAGGTGTGTGACAGGCTTGGAATTGATAAGAAGAACTACACTCAGTTTTGCAACATGTTCTCTAGGTTTGGAATGCATCTGGAGGCAGAGAACCATAAGAAAACGGTGGCATTTTGAGTTTGGACATCTGGAAATTCTAATTCTAGATCATCTAATGCATTTCTTAGTGAATTAAACCTTGACATTGGCAATCTAGATGATGATTCTCGTGGACCAGCTCATATTTTTCTTGAGAATGATCCTTCAACTTCTGGAGGTGATTTTGCTATAATACTTGAGATAGGAATGACATGGATACCAATTTTGAAATTTGTCATGCCCCTGTTGGATGTGGTGAAAATGAACATGTACATGCTTGTTCTGAGCAAGAGTTGCTTCATGAGTCGTGGTATGGCTGCTGCTACTGAGGGAGAACTTGCTTTAGAAAGTATGGTAGTGGAAGCAAATGAATCTTCAGCAGAAACAAAACTTCTTGCTTTCTCGAAGCCACTAATGAACCCATCCCCGTTGTTGACTCCTAATTACTTGCGAAGGGAGCAGAGGATACTTCAATGCTTACTGGTCTTTTATATCATTTCCTTTGCTGTATGCTTACACATGGGAAATGGCTCTTGTTTCTCCTTTCTAGTGGTCAGTACTATCAATTCTTAACCATTGTTTCGTTGTTCTTATTCAGGAAGACAAGTTCATTTTGAGAGCTTAACCTCAAGGGTATTGCACGAATATTAGCAAGGCTTCAGCAGCAGGGCACTGCAAATGCTTGAACATTAATCCCAGCTATCGCTACTTTTGTCCTTGGCCGTATCACTCAGGTGGTTCTGCACCCATCTATTCAAAGTATAACTCCAGACCTCTGTAGTGAAATTCATGACAGAATAAGGCTTCTTCAAATACAAATTTGTGGCCGCTGCTCATTTAAATGGAAGAAGAATGAATCAGTTCCCGTATTGGATGGTGTACTCAGAACTCAGAGCCGCGTAGCTGGCAAAAATGGTTCATGCAGCTGCCCCATAGCTTTCTATGGTAGTATCTCAGTAGTTCATCCGGTTGGGATGAAGCTGTATCATCAGGACAACATGTGCCTGACTTAAAGACTCCCTGCAGCTCTTGCTATTCAAATAATTTTTCAATTTAAGAATTACTATTTGTATCCCAATCTCAAGTTATTATATATTTTTTTTAATTAATTGTAATTTTTGAAAAATGATGTAAAATAAAAATATAAATTACAACAATTTCATAAAATTCACAAAAAAAAATTATATTTTTATGTTAAATATTTTATTTTATTTAATATTTTTGACATAATTTAAAATTTTTTGATATTTTTTATAAATATTAATAGATAATATAATTAATAATAAATAATTTTAATTATATTTTAAATTTTATATTTAAAAATATAAAATTAATTTATAAATTTATTAAAATATAATATAAATAATTATTATTAATTATATTTATTATTCCGTTCAACTTAATCTTCAGACCCACACGTGTACGGTCTAGATCCTCACTGTTTCTCCCCTGACTCTCTCCTTTCTTCAACCTTTCTCCTCCAAAACTCCTTGCCTCTGCAGAAGAAACACCATCAGAATTCCCACCATGAGCTAACGCCAACGCAAACTGAGTAGAAGAGAAAAATTCCATGGCGGAAAATCTGTCGACGCCACTGACAGCAATAAAATCGCCCCCAAAATCTGTGCAATCTCCAATCCCCATGCCAGACCCAGCTTCATCAACGGCAACGCCAGCAGCAGCTCAAAATAACCCTACAATGACACAAACAACGCAAACAACAATGAACAACGTTGCAACACCCACAACCACGTCGTTGCTTGTCCAACAAAACCCGTCGTCTGATCCCCAACAACAGCAGCAACAACAAATTCCACAACTTGTGCATCAACAGAATGTTAACGTTGCTGCCATGTCGAATTATCAAATCCCACATACGTTACAGCGATCTCCGTCGATTTTGCGGCTAAACCAAATGCAACAACAGCAACAACAACAACAACAACAACAACAACAGAATTCTCAATACTTGAGACAGCAAGCGTTATATGGGCAAGTGAATTTTGTGCAGCAGAATCAGCAGCAGAGTAATCAGCAACTGGGTAGTGCTAATTTGTCGCGGTCGGGACTTATTGGGCAGACTGGACACCTGTCCCCCATGCTTTCCGGACAAGCTGCAGCTGCAGCCGCTGCCCAGTACAATTTACATTCTCCAATGTTGGCTTCGGTATATTTTTTATTATTATCTTCTGTTTATTTTGTGATTTATCAGTGTACTGTGTTTCTGACGCGCAACTTCAAGATGCCTGTTGTTGTGTTGTTGTATTTTATGTTGGAATTTGCTATAGTTTTATGTGTTATGGTCATACATGTATGTTAATTTGTTGTACCTTTTGATTTTATTCATTGTTTTGTTGATGTTGGGAAGCTTTTATTTTTTTTTTTTGGTTGAAAACAAAATTTGATTAGGTATGATGTTTTGAGAGTGATGGGTGGTAGATTTGTGCATAGTTTTTTGCTCAAGTATTGACTATTTGCCGCCATCTTTTATTGTCAATGAAATGTGCATATTCTAGAAAGATTTGATGCCCTATATGCCTGTGACTATAATGGTGATGAGAAATGAATTGAAGATTTTTATACTAATTTTCTTGTTGGTGGCATTCTTCTTGTCAAAAGAAAAAGGACAAAAAAAGTTGATGGCAGTCTTCTTAATTATTGTATGATTGATAATTGGATAGGATAGATAGAAGTTCTTGAATTGGTAGATACTACCAGTATGTACTATCCTGGTGAAATTTCCTTTCTGAAAAAAGTGAGTTTTGGGTGCAGCCTAGGCAGAAAGCTGGTTTAGTTCAGGGATCCCAGTTCCATCCTGGTAATTCTCCTGGACAACCTTTGCAGGGGATGCAAGCAATGGGAATGATGGGGTCACTCAATTTAAGCTCGCAGCTAAGGGCCAATGGGGCCCTTGCCCATGCTCAACAGCGAATGAACCCGGGGCAGATGCGGCAGCAACTGTCGCAGCAAAATCCTCTGACCTCTCCACAGGTGCATATTTCCTTCTAATGCTGCTTTGTTCTGTTCTCCATCTGAGGATTTGGTGAAACTTTGTCGCGCGCGCTTGCGTGTGTGTGTTTTGCAGCATCTGATTGCATTACTGTACACTAATAGCTCACACAATTGAATGTGCCTTGCTACTGCAATCATCGATAAAGATGTTTCTATGGGAGTGAAAACATGTGAATGATTTAATGTCGTTTCTAATATGCTTTCTTATTCTATTTTCTAAACATGAAGTTGACATTTAAGCCAACATCAAAATCCGCAGGTCCAAAACTTGCCCAGGACATCGTCTCTTGCATTTTTGAATCCTCAATTGTCTGGGCTGGCTCAGAATGGACAGCCAGGCATGTTGCAAAATTCTTTGTCACAGCAGCAGTGGTTTAAGCAAATGCCAGCAATGTCAACTCCTGGCTCCCCTTCACTCCGTCTTCAACAACATCAGAGGCAGCCACCAGTCCTGTTACAGCAGCAACATGCTTCATCACCTCAATTGCACCAGAATTCTATGACCTTGAATCCACAACAATTGTCCCAGCTGGTACAGCAGCAGCCGCAAATGGGGCATCCACAACTGCATCAGCCACAGCCACAACCACAGTTGCAACAGCAGCAGCAGCAACAACTACAACAATCACAACCACAGTCACAACAGCAACCAGCCTTGCACCAACAACAGCAGCAGCAGCAGTCTCCAAGGATTCCAGGCCCTGCAGGCCAGAAATCTCTCAGTTTGACAGGATCACAACCAGATGCAACTGCCTCTGGTACAACTACACCCGGGGGCAGTTCAAGTCAGGGAACAGAAGCAACTAATCAGCTCCTTGGAAAAAGAAAGATTCAGGATCTAGTTTCCCAGGTTTTTGCTGTGTTTTATTGTGTATTCAATTCTTATGGCTATCTTCTTTTTTTTTATTTTCCTTTTTTTTTTCTTTTTTGATATTCTGATTTTGTTTGTTTCATGAAAATTTTTCATGTTCAATTTTTGGCTCCTCAGGTGGACTCACAGGGAAAGCTGGATCCAGAAGTTGAAGATATTCTTTTGGAGATTGCTGATGACTTCATTGACTCTGTGAGCCCTGCTAAGCTATATAACTATTTTACTTTGATATACATATGATCATGGGCTTCCCTCCTCCCTTTTCTCTATTTGTGTATTTGTTTGTTTCTTTTGGAGTGGATGTGCTGCTTCTTATTACTGCTTAAAAAATGCCTTAGAAATGGAGACTTGGTTATTTTACATCCATAACACAAAACTTGAAATCTCTAATGGAGAAGTTGAAATTCCAACTTAAACTGTGACACAAAAGTTGAAACATAAAGTTGAAAATTCAAACACTAAACTTGAATCTTGGATGTATTGAAATCTTGGTTGTGTAGTAGTGAATTCTTACAGATGGAAGTTTAGGATGAGTTATTCTTGATGAATTTTCTTTTAATTTTGATAGAATTTTTTTTTTTTCTGCTTCATGAATATCTCATCTAGAATTAGGACTCATAGTGTTAGAAGATTACTTGGAGTATCTAATTGGATGTCCACAGTGGGAACCTGTTTGCATTACTTCATCAGATCATTGCCTTTTTGCAAGTTGTGGTGTCATCTATTAGTATGTAGCGATAATTGTTTACCCTATGTAACATAGTATCATGCTCATATCATTGAATTATGAATTTTTTTCAGAAAAAAAAAAAAAAAAAAAATTGGAGAGCAGATTTGGTTGATGGTCTGTATAGAAGATTCTTATCTTTGTGTACTTTTTGCAGGTTACTTCATTTGCCTGTAATTTGGCAAAGCATCGAAAATCATCAACTTTAGAATCCAAGGACGTATTACTACACTTAGGTTCGTGCTTCTGTGGAACATGTTCACCTGAAGATTTCTCGTATTTAATTTAAGCATATTGTTAGGCATCTTTATGTTTGATTACTGGTTTTATTGATTAATATTTTTGTTAAATTTTGGGAGATCAGATTCTTTATGATATGAAAAAAGTAGATAAAGGAAGAGATTAGGAATAATATGCTTTCATAAATAATGTTTAGTTTGATCTGCATTCAGCCCGTGAGTGTAATTTTGGTTGCTTGATGTATTCTTTCTTTCTGATTGACACTGCTTTCTAGTCATAAATGTGAAATATATATATGCTGGCAGAAAGCACTATTGATCTGCTAACTGCAGTAGAAATAGCTGCATATACAGCATATTGAGGTTGATTGGATATCATTCTTTCCTCTGGGTCCTTGCTTTGGGCATGTTTTGATGTCGGTTTAATCTGTGTTGGCTTCTGTTTATACTTTGTTGGGATGTTTATCATCTCACTATTTTGTGGTGTAGATCAATAGTAGCATGCACAAGATGGGTGGTGGGAATTTTGGGTGGGTTGGCTAGCCCCTTGGGTGGGTGTGTTCTTAGGCAGGACCTTCTGGGTATAATCATCTTTGTGCTATCACCCTGGTCTTCTCAATGAGTTGTTTTCTGCATGCTAAATTAGTTTCTTTTACTTTTTATTTTCTCTCTCAGTCTCGTTCATGCATTCATGTAGTTTTAAAGTGCTAACTTAAGAGAACATAATGCCAGCACTGTTCTGAAGATACATATTGCTTCTCTATCAATAACATAGGTGCAGAATCTTGAAAGAGCAGATAACTCATAAGAGCATTGTAGATTCACTCATTTTTCTTAGTTTGTTTTAAGAAAAATCAGATCCTTAATGACCATGATACATGGAATTTGTGCAGAGAAGAATTGGCATTTGACAATTCCAGGATTTTCAAGTGAAGAGTGTAATCACCAAAGGAAACCTGTAAGTTTTTGACTTTTATATTTCAAGACCTTAGTATGCAATATGATGATTCAAGATCTCTCTCTCTTGTATTCTCTCTCTCCCTTCTATGTGCTTTGATTTGTAGTGGCAATAGTCCTGTGAGACAAAGGTTGTGCCTTTTTTTCAAAAAAAAAAAAAAGAAAAAATTGAAGTATCATCTAGTTGATGAAATTGTGATATCATGTTTTTTAAACGGTGCAGTTATCAGGTGACCTCCATGGTAAGCGTCTTGATATGGTAAGTAGAACAATTCAATCACTTGTTTAATCTAAATCCTTGCCTTCGGAGTACTGAAAAATGTTTCTTCTTACACCCAAATTCTGTCAGATACGTGCATTGATGGAACCCTCTCGGTCTGAAGCAAACATGACTAATTCTAGACAGATGATAAGACAAGGGCTTGGCAACACAGTTGGCATCCACAGTCGTATAAAATCTTCACCAAGTTCCGAGCAGCTACTTTTGCAAGCATCTGGTTCTCAAATGCTGCAGCAAATGACACGTTATTGACAGATATGTTTTTCTGATTCGTAATCTGGTCTTATGCTGAATGGCTTTGACCATCTATAAACTTAATGGTAAGCATTCTGAACTTCAAGGAATAAACCCCTTGCCTATCTTGATCTATCAATAGTATACTATTGGTGTATTGCTAAAAGCACAGGCTGTAATTACCAACCAAGTATTAGAATTGCCGAACAAGTTCCAGTCGTCAACCATCTAATTTTCCAGTTTTCCATTGTTGATTTATGTTTAAATATTCTGGTGATGATGAGTATCATATCATCTTCAGGGTCCATAAGGTCTGCTTCCATTCCAGGTTATCAAACTTATTTAGTTTAGCAGCAGCATAAGCGACTCTTGGTTCTGGTTGGTAATATTTATATCTTCCTCTATTATGTATACGCTTCAAAATTTGACCTAGTTTGTATATTAATCGACAGAGTGATAGTGCAGGATTTGATTAGCTTGCCCAGAAAACCAGATTCTGTTAAATCTTTATTTTCTGATTTCTTCCTCATTTGATTTGATCTACAAGAGTGAAAATGCATGAACTGGGATGCAAATTATAGTAATATGCCCCCGTTATCATATTAAATGAATGAAAATCCATTTCTCTGTGGCAAAGAGGCTAGCTATGCTTGCATGTTGTGGCAAAGATTCTCGACAAATTAAAGGAGCTATTGCTCATTTCAGTGCTATTAAAGAAGAAGATCTATGAAAACTTTCGCCAACCTTGATACAGGGTTTGGCTATAGTACATTCGGCCTAGTTTACGTCTTAATTTTGTTAATTTTTTTTAAAATTATTTTAAATTTTAAATTTTATATTAATTATTTTAATTTTAAATAAATTGAATATATCGTATCACACTTTATTTACAGTAAATTTCGACAACATACAATAAAAAACTAAAACTATAGAACTTGGCATATTTTTTTATGTGTGTTGTATTTTTTATTTTTTTTTACATAAAATTTAAAATAAATAATTAAAATATTTTAAAATGTAAAAATATAAAAAATATAAAATAATTAATATAAAAATTAAAAAAATTAAATATATATATTTTTTTATATATACAAAATACTATAAAATGTCTCCTTCCTGACAATGGAAACTCAAACTTTGAAACTGGAGGAAGAAGAAAGTAGAAGTCAGTGTAATACAAAAACAATATTAGCTTGTAATAAAAAAAACAATATTGGCATCTGAGTATATTCTTCAACTTTTGTTTTCATGCATGTGCCCACTCAAAATTCTGAAAACATCGCTCTCTGGGATACAGCTAATAATTGCACATGTTTTCTAATGTGCCTCGATTTTGTGAAGCAGAAAGTTTTTCCATAAAATCAACTGTACAAAACTGGGACCCGGATCGGTAAACATTGGCAGGATTCATTGAACTAATAAATTTTGTGCTCTAAAATTTGCAGGCAAATGCTTGATAGCTTGCTTTCATGGCAGCGAAATTGAGGCTAATTTCTAGGTTTCTGTTGTCTGTTTCCTACGCAGTGGTAGTTATCACTCTCCTTTTGCAGATTAGAAGGCCAGAAAACATATGCAATAAAATATGTAGAACATGTAGAGCAACCTGCGCAGATCATGAAAGCAAATGCTGATAATAATTATATGCAAATATATAATTATTATTTTAAGTAATCTTTGCTTTAAATTTATTTGAATATAGCACGAGCACATGCACAAAGAAGATAAAAATGTTGTGTTGTTTATCTAATCAGTCGGCTTGTATCGGTTCAGTTGAAATTACAGTCACTTGAACTTCGGATTCTGACAAAAATGATATTAATATCACTGTATACGAAATTCAATTATAATAGGATACACAGCAAGTTACAAGTGAAATCTATTCTTCATTGCACTTCCATACTTCTATATTAAGGTTCAATCTGTAAGAGGAGATATTACTTGTATCTTTCCAATAATGGGTAGCAATTCGGTGTTTTGTTTCATCACTCTGCCAGATAACTGAAAAATCTATCAAAAATAATTTTTAGAAATTCGTTACATCATTGGAATAGCTTGGAGAATGACAACTAACAGTCTCGAGCTTGGCTAGGTTTTATGTATAGCCTTTTAAATGCTAGTCTTGCTGCCACGGCAACTTGCAGCTCCAGTTTTTCTGGGAAAATTACTTACCCTAAAGCACTTTTTGAATAAGTTGAGAAATATATATGTTGCGTGTGTAAAAATCTTTCCCATATAACTAGTTAGGAAAAATGGGTAGAGGGGCAGTTAAGTTTGAGAAGGAGTGACTGAAAAAAGGAATTTGGTCCTCGGAGGAAGATGAACTTCTCATCCATTTTGTTAAACTCCAAGGGGAAGGCAAATGGAGAAGCCTTGCTCAAAAAGCTGGTAAGAGATCATTGACCAAACAAATCTCATCAGAATTATTTTCAACAGCTGAATTGTTGGTGTTTTGGTGTAGGTTTGAATAGAAGTGGGAAGAGTTGCAGGCTTCGATGGTTGAATTATCTGAGGCCAGGTATAAAAAGAGGTGATTTCTCTGAAGATGAAGAAGAGCTGATTATCAGGCTTCATCGTCTTCTTGGTAACAGGTGATTTCATCTCCTCCATGAGCATTTAAGGATGAGATCAAATATGTGGTTAAGAAAACAACACAAACGAATTGCATGCTTTCTGTGCACCAGCAATATTTGAATACACGTTGATATAATTTTAATGTACTGACAGAGAATATTGTTTGATCATGGTAGATGGGTCTTAATAGCTGGAAGACTTCCAGGTAGAACGGACAATGAAATCAAGAACTACTGGAACACCGTATTGGTTAAAAAGGTTCAAGGCCAAGGCCAAGTCCAAGGCCAAAGCCAAAGCCAGAAATCAGATAATTCCAAGTTATCATCAATCAGACAATTCCAACCGGAAGATAAGAAGAGTAGTACTGTTCAGAATTTTTCCCATGGGAAACTTCAAGAAACTGCAGAACAGCAGGCCGGAGAAGATAACGTAGGGTTTTCTGGTGAACAAAGCACAAGTACTTCGATACATATTCCGGACAATGATTCTTTGATATCTTTCCCGGAAGTCTTTGACGCCAGCAAAGTCTTGATTTCGGATACTCTGAACTTGGATTCATGGCTCGAAAACGATAACATCTCTGAGCTTCAAAACGGAGATAAACATACTGAGCCGCTGCAACATATGGAGATGAAGAAAATAGCTTATCTGTTAGATATAGAGAACTAATTTAGGGAATTATTATAGGGAGGAGAGTCCAGCATTATTTCTCCAAGGAGATTTTAATATGTAACATTAGTTTAGTGATTGTCCTATAATTCACATCAGACCACTTCGTATGAATAATTTGCAGTTTTCATTTTATTTATAATTCCACTCCATGTGAAATCAAGTGATGAACAACTTCCAAGGATACTCGAAGCAACCAGCCAATACAACAGACAATCTGGGGACTTTGCCTCAGAAACCATGTTATTGAATTAGCGTACACTTCTATCTTATCATGCTACAATCAACATCAGTATGGACAAGTAGAGCCTCATAAATTGACATTTTGTGGTCACGAGGCTAGAGATTTGTACTATGTCAAACCTGCCCTGCTCTGCTCATACTATGTTTGCAGTTTTGGACCACTAAGTAACTGTGCTTGTGAATCTATATCGAATATCCTTGGTCTCTTGGATTCCCGTTTTTCTTATACATGAATTGATTGATTGTGATTGGTATGGTATTATTTAAGTTGTTATTTGTTACATAGCTGGAAAGTAAGCAATACATATTAACATTTTAGAATTTTGGCATGAAATGCTTAATTAAAGAAGGAAGAATATAGACTGTGTATTCCCTCAAACTGGCAAATGATTTGTGTTTATCTGTATTATCTTCCTTTAAATGATCATGCAAATAATGTAAGATGTATTCATCCGAACTTTTAAAGAAACCTTCTGGTTGTTCCATGTATAATTTCTTTTCAATGAATATGCAAGCAAGCATGAAACTCATTTTATCTTCTCAAGAAAATCATTGGAAATTAGTTATCACCAGGTTTAAACTTTAATCGTCCTTTTCGTGCTGTCTAGCAAAAGTGGCCTTAGAAATAGACGATACAGGCAACTGGCAGAGACCATGAATAATTTTTTAATCTAACATGATGTTAGATAGGCCTCAACAACTCCGAGAAGTTCAAGAACACCCTGATCGTAGGAAGTAATCCATCATCGTTTGCCAAGTTATGAACACAGAATTGCTTCCCCTATGATACTTCCAGTAATGCCAACCAACTTTTCCTCTATCTTTACAGAATGTCCAACAGCCAGTCAAGGACCGGACACCACACCTTATCAACAACCAGCCAGATAAGCCTCAAACACCCAAACATTTCGTCCGCACACATAATCGATGATATGAATAAGAAAATAAAAGACCCAGATCAGATCAATTATCTAATTAATGGCACTGCTTTTCAACGATCAAGTTGCACTGACCTTGAATTCAATGCTCTTCTTATCAATGCCTGATCTGTCTTCTTCACAGTAACACCACCCGATTCCCTCTTCTCCAGTACCACACGAATCATAATTACTCCCCAGACATTGGAGATGTCTAATGGAGCTGCCTCCACACACCTAATATTTCCAAAGATCCCTTCAACACATTAACTAAAAAGTTGTTCGAACCCCGTTCGCATCAAAATTAGAGAAGATTTAGATTATATTTATATAATAATTAAATAAAAAATTTTATAAACAAAAAACCTCTCAACCCCAAACAATAAAGATCATGTTAGAACAAAAAAATTGAAAAAAAAAAAAATTCAAGTAGTTTTTGAATCTTGACCACGTGAGTTTATATATACTTAACACTTATATTCATGTGGGTTAGATAAATTATATTAAAGATTGTCACCCTAATTATGAACAGTTTTAAAAGTTAATGTACAATTTATGGGTCGACATATGCTTGGTTGGAGGATGAAAACAGCTTGTGCTCTTTGAAGTTGACATGCACGTGGTCCATTCTTCAATAATTATGACTCTTCAAATAATGTTAAAATCAAATGGTCCACCGCATTTAATCACGTGGGGGATATAAATTTTATTTTAATGAACTCTCTTGCCATTCATTCTCGTATAAATTGTAATGTAACTTTGCTTAATTTTGTGGTTCAAATTGCCTTCAGACAATGCTTTCGTCTTCTTATTATTCAGTGTTGAGATATCAGAACCATCAACTGCTATTTGACTGGTAACAATCCACATAATATTTGTTGTCTTTCTTTTATTTTTTATTTTTAAATAATTCTTATCATTGAGTCCTGAGACATATCCCCCATGTGTGTTTTAGAATACACGACGATATGAGTTTTAATGTACGAATAGTTATCATTTGTTATAAATACTCCTGTAAATTATATTAGACAATAAATTTAAATTTAAATAATAATAAAAAAATAATTATTTCCCGTATTATTTCTAAAAGAATATCAAAGTAGAAAACTCTATTATGCATATTTATTCAAGGAATTAAAACCTCTTCTAATAATAACTTCAAATAATGATAAATAATGAATCTTATAAATGGTTTAAAATTTTATTTTAAAAATAAAAATTATAATATTAGAAATATAAATTTTTATACAAACTGATGTAATATTAATTTAGTGATAATTCTATAATTCATATTAATTATATTGAATTCAATTAATATTATTATGTTATATTACATCAGTTTATATAAATAATTTGTATTTTTAATATTAAGTAATAAACAACTTGAAAGGATACTTGAAGCAACTATCCAAATATATCCCACAATTTGGGGAATTGACTCATAAACTTTTTTGTTAAGTTACAATCAACATTAGTGCGGACTGGTGGAGGCTTATAAATTAGACATTTTGTGGTCACAAGACAAGAGATTACTAGAAATTTGCTATTATACATTGAATTTACGTTATACTTTTTTTTTTTTTTTTTACACGAAACTTGAAACATTCTGTACACAACTTGAAACAAGTAAGAAAAACTTAAAATACTATAATTTAATCCTATTTTAATTTTTTATTACTTATTTTCAAGTACCTTTTATTAAATAAATTCGAGATTATGAGACTAACCTTTGCACTATACGTGCCCGGCTCTAGACGTAATACTATGTTTGCAATTAATTTGGGACCAGTAAATAATTGTGGTAGGTGAACTAGTATTTGATATCCTTTGTCTCTTTCGTTCCTATTTTGCATATACATGAATTGACTAATATGATATTATTGAAGGTATCATTTATTACATAGTTGAAAAGTATGCAATACACATTAAACACATGAGAAAGTTGCCATGAAATGCTTGAAGATCGACTGTGTATCCCCTCAAACTGGCAAGTAAACTTCCATAAACTTTCGTTTTGTCTTAAAATATTGTAAATGGGTTGTCTTTATTTGTGTTATCTTCCTTCAAATGATCGTCCAACTAATTTAAGATGTATTCATTTGAACTTTCAAAGAAATTTTCTGGCTATTCCATGTTTGGTATTTTCTTTTGAATGACTGTCTAAGCAAGCATGAAGTTTGAAAGTTAGTTGACATAAGGGTCCAATCTAAACCAAAATAACTTGCAGGGCAAACGTTGGTTGTGTACTCTAGTTGTCACATGAGTGAAAGGTTTTTCTATTTCTCAGAAATATATAAAGAACAATTCTAGTTTGGTGTAATTTTGTTTTTGGCCAAATTAAGTAATGTAATAATGATTTTGGTTCATTGCAGAAGAAATCCTAACCACTAAGCTGCTCTTATTTAATTTCTTATGACAATAAAAACTTACTGAATGCATGTTTGTCTCCCTTTAAATTAAATTCTACGGATTCTTTTCTACATAAATACCCAAGATTCAAAGTTCTTGAAGCCACAAATAGAACCAAAGTGAAGTACAGGACAGAGGTAATACTGTCTGGTAATGGTCAACAATATAATACTTTTATATAATATTAACCAAGTTATATATATGTATAATCTATTCATCTTTTAACACGGTGGTAGGTGGAATTTGCTTCATCTAAAAACGAAATTTTTGCAAAATGTAGCATATCATATATAAATTTTAGTTAAAATATTTTATATTTTTTAACGTAAAATTTAAAATAAATAATATAAAAAATTTTAAAATATAAAAATTAATTTAAAATTTAAAATATATTATATAATAAAAATAAAAAATAAATATGAAATTTAAAATAATTAATAAAAAATTAAAATAAATTTTTATATCTAATATATTATAAGCAATTTCTATAGATAAAAATTTCTGTGACCCAACTACACCATTGATTTGGGATTTTATGTACTGTTGAGGGAAACATTTGATTCAATATTTTTGAGTTTAAGTTCAATTGATGATGACTTGTAATCTCTATTTGTAGGGTCGAGTATGTGTTTGTTTGAAGACAAAAACAGCACAGTGTGGACACATGCAATAATAATTAATCTGGCAGTTTCTCAATTTGAAGTTGAGATGGTCGGGGTCCATTCAAATCCTGTCATCATTAAATTTTGTCGCATCTGCAAAACAGTGTTGAGAACACGACGCATCAGACCATCTACATCTTTTAAATGAGATTGAGGGCTCGCATGCATTCATGGCCTGTTTGGGTTATCATGGCACACGCTGCTTCCTGCGAAAAGGTTCGATCCTCTTTTTTTCTCCGGAGTTTCAGAAGCAAGAGGGGTGAGAGAAATTTCTTTAGGGGAAAAGGATTAGATATTTATTTTTTTAAAAAAATTATATTATATATTTTAAATTTTATATTAAAAAATAAATTTTAATAAATTATTTTGTTAATATATAATTTATTTATTTATTTTTATTTTTTATTTAAAGTAATATACGAAGAGAGAGTATTATTTGAGATAATCTTATCATGTCAATATTACTGATAAGATTATTTAATTAATGAGGTGAGAAACATATTTATTAATAATGAGTTAAAAAATTAATAAAAAATCTTATTATTTAATTAATATGATGAGAAAAATTATTAAATTTTTTATTAATATTTTTCATTCATCAGTAATTAATAAATTTTTTTATTTTATTGACTAAATAAATTTATTATATCAGTAATATTAATATAATAAAATTATTTTATTTAAAATTTTATCGTATATGAAATGTTAGTGGACTTGTTTAACTTTTTTTTTTTTTTTATTTGGGTGATTACGCAAACTTTATGCCTGAATCTTTATCTCCTTTGTTCACTTTTCTCACGGTGGGACCATAGACTATTTGAAAGCAATAACAAGACAACCGACTGCCCCGTAAAAAGTTCATGTTAAGTTATTAATTATGTTGGGCTTAAACTTGAATTTATTCCTTGTGGTCTATCTTCTAGCTTGGTTTCCAATGAGATTGCCAGCTTTATGGATGTAAGCCCACCATTATTCATGATCATTCCTATCTTCAATGGTACGTTCACTCATGTGTGGCTTAATTCATTGTTCAGATTATTATTTCAAAGGTAAAGATATTGATGTGTTTGTTCATCCATATGCTTCCAAATGAAAAGAACAAAACAGCATATTCCTTTGGTGGGAAGAAAGATTAAAGTAAGTGCCGATTGTCAAAGTATTTGTCAATGATAATGGGAGCTTCACTCCATCGTCAAATCATGCATAGAGATTGCTACCGACACTTCATTATTCTTTCAAGTAATTAATTCCTAATTGCTTTATAAAACTGTATGCACAGTACGACCATGGAGATCTGCTTATTTCTTTTATATCTTCTGGCAGGAAACAGAGATGAAGGAGCACTGTAGCTAACAGCTTCATCGATGTATACCTTCTAAAAACATTTTAGGTCACCTAAATAATTAGCTAGCTAAATAGCAGCTGTGAAAGTATTTATTAATAGTGTTTGGTAGAGTGTCCTACCAAACAAAAGAATTAGAAAACAATTACAAGTTGACAATAATTAAACTTTTTTTTTATATAAATATGCAAATGTTAAAATATTATCATTAATAATGTACTTACATGTTATGGATGCACCGCAAAAGATACAAAGAAGAATTAAAAAGAAAAAAGTAAGAGATATCAAACATCACTCGTTGTGATTATATATTAAAATAAATGTTAATATTTATTTTTTTTAAATATCTATTAATTAATAAATATTAACATTTTTTAATAGCCGACCATAGGATGTCCTACCAAACAAAACAATTAGAAAATAATTACAAGTTGACAATAGAACATTTTTCAAACAAACACACGAATACTAAAATATTATAATTTTGAACAGAAATATCATGATTTTGAACATTTATAAATAATTTATTCATTTGTTACAAATGCAATAAAAAAAAAAAAGAAAAAGGACCAAAAATAAAATAAAATAAAAGATAGTAAAAGATGATCAATCATTCCAATTATGCCTTAAATAAATGTTAATATTTATTTTTATTTAATATTTATTAATTAATAAGTGCTAATATTTTTTAATAATTGTCCATAGAGTGTCCTACCAAACAAAAGAATTACAAAACAATCCCAAGTTAGACAATAAAATATTTTTTGATAAATATGCAAACACTATAATATTATAATTTTGAATAATTATAAATAATTTATTCACTTATTAGAAACACGACACAAAAAATAAAGAAAAAGAACTGAAATAAAAAAAAAAAGATAATCGTTATTCTAATTATGCCTTAAAATAAGTATTAATACTTATTTATATTCAAAAAAATCCCAAATTGACGAGAGAACATTTTTTGATAGATATATGAATGCTAAACTATCATAATTTTGAACAATTATAAATAATTTACTCACTTATTAAACACACAATGCAAAAAATAAAAAAAAATCAAAATAAATAAAAAAAATAGACGATCGTGGTTGTTTCAATTATGTTTTAAAATAAATATTAATATTTATTTACATTTGATATTTACTATTTGTTTCCTATAATAATTACAAATTAACAGTCAAGGTCCCACATGATGTTATCAATCCGCAATATTCTCGACTTTCTAAAAGCAGACATGTGCTAGAACAATGGGTTCATAGAGGTAATGACCAAAATATTGACTGGAAACAGCTTGCACCATTTTCCCACGAATTCGTCAAATCTTGTTGAGGATTTAAACGAGAATGGCATGAATCATATGAACCCGATGATGATGATTGTATTTGAATTTTACCATATGAACAGAAGAAACAATGCAAGATGTGACATGTGTCTGTGCCATAACTTTACAGATGTAATTACCATTGGCACAAGATCAATTACGTACCTTTGTTTGTATTATTAATCTATATAATTATAATAGACACATGCACGTGAAGCTTGCAGATTCAATTATTGTTTTCCGAGGACTATAACCAAGTATATTGGAAGTAAAATATCTTCTAAGTTTTTAAAATTTTTATTTTAATTATTTAAAATTTTACGTTCTTATTTTAAATTTTACATTAATCGTTATCTATTTTAAATTTTTTATACTGTTTATTTTAAATTTTATGTTAATTATTTTAAACTTTTTATTTTATGTTAATGAATGTAAAATATATAAAATGTATCTTAATCTAGTTCACATTCATAACTTTGTATTATTTTAAAAGCAAGATAATTACCTTTTTTAACTAGTTGAGTCAAATAATAAAAATCAATTTCTTTATAATCAAGAGATAAACATCGTTTTTCTATCAAATATAAGATTAAAATTTTTTTCTAATGTATAAATAAATACAATAAAAATTATTTGATACTAAAATTTTACGTTCTCATTTTAGATGTTTTATGTTATGTATTTTAAATTTTACATTAATCGTTATTTATTTTAAATTTTTTATGTTATTTGTTTCAAATTTTATATTAATTATTTTAAATTTTTTGTTTTATATTTAAATTTTACGTTAATAAGTATAAAATATATAGAACGTATCTTAGTCCAATTCACATTTGTAATTTTGTGTTATTTTAAAACCAACGTAATTATCTATTTTAATTAACTGAGTCGAATAATAAATATGAATTCACTTAGCAACGAGAGATAAACATTGTTTTTCTATCAAATATAAGGTTAAAATTATTTCTAATATATAAATAAATACAATGAAAATTATTTGACTTCAATACAAAAAATTAAATTGTGTTACGATGAAAAATAGATTTCAATAAAAATATTAATTTTTTTTTTAAAAAAAGAATTGTTTTCAAAAATATTAAAAGTCATACTTCATTCACTAGTACGAAGCTCTAGATATTCTAGCATTCAAATTTGATTGAAGAACTGTTAATACATACGAGTGCAAAGAATTATACAAGCACATAAAGCCAATGGATTTTGTTGTTATCTTTAATCTCCATTATATGGAGTTCAAAGTAATTAATAACCAGCTAGTGCTACATAGTGTGCATAATTCTACAGACTTGTATAATTGTTGCCACGGAATCTTCATTAATGGGTTCATTGCACAGACTTGAATTAATCATTTATAAGCGGCAAAATTATTTTGCTTCCAAAATTACACCAGGTTGGTGTTGATATTAATGGACCGCCGACCACAAGAAAGTAAGTAGGTATAGCTTCACTAGACCATCTTCTTTTCTTTGACCTAATTCTTGCCCGAGAATGTTTATCTTCCTTGAAAGAGAAACTGATGCACAGTGCAAATTCAGTCCTGGAATGACAGTGAAATGAGCTGAAGATCCATGGAAAGCTCCCACAATAAAAAAGCCGATCTCTTGTAGGAAGCAGAGATTCTAAAAAATTAAGGCTATATTGGATAAGATTGAAAATGTTTAGATAATGTAAATTTGAGTGAAAATCACATACGTTTACGTTTATATTTAATATCAACAGTTAAATTAATCAAACAAAAAGGGTAGTTTAAAAATCACCACATCTTAATTTTAAATAAGATTTAAATTAATAAAAGTTTTTAGAAATATATACAGATTTGCAGGAATTTTTAGATTTTTTTTTTTTTTTAAGTTGTGTAGTAAATGGTGGCAGCCAACATTGATATTGATGGAGGAGCGTCAAAATCATGTCTTATAATGATAGATTGGAAGGGAACTGTAAGCCATTAATGCATATTTTGGAACGAACAAATGCAGGCCAACTCGTATACAAGCTAAAAGGTGAAAAATAGTTAGCCAACTAAGACCTACAAGTTGCTGCAGACCTGAGGGTCACCATTTCACGAATCTTTTGCAGGCTGGACAAAATTATGGGACCAGATTTAGCTGCCATCGTTTTGAGTACAATAAATAAAAACGATTTGAGTTAAATAGATATATGGCTTTGGCTTTTACGGTTGAATGGTAGCAGCCGCCGCCACATTATTGTAAAGAGTAGTAGGTTAGCCAATGGTCATGTTACTGCGATGAATTTGATTCGTGGTCGATTCGTCGTCCCAATAACAGTGATAATGCCTGAAAATGCACAAGGCTATGGTGCTTTTTAAGCTGGCTAGAGTAGCTTGAGTTACTACAAATTTGGGAAAGGCAGTCCTCACTTTTGTTGCCTTATCAGAATTGCGACTGACTGTGGCTAAAACAAAACGACAAACAGGCAACTGTTCTTCTGCATACAATCTAGAACCCAGAATACCAAAAAAAAAAATTTTTTAAAAAAATAATTAGGGGTATTTTCTCTTATGAAAATACAATTTACGTTGAATTGTGAATGGAACTTTCCTGGAACAGAAATCAAAAGCAAATGATGATAAATTTCATGATTTAGTGTGTTGCTTTGTGATTAGTGCATTCTCCTCTCTTTTTATTTGGTTTAAGAAGCAAGATTACGCATAAATGGGGAGGATCCAATGAACTTTGACCTCCCGAATAAAGCATGTGCGGAATGGTAGCCCAATATATATATATATATATATATATGGCTACTAAACTTGTTAGATGATGACATGGTTAAATTTACAGGACAAGATGAGGGGCCTAGGCCGTAAGATAGAGAGAATTCCTGCATGCTCAGGGGAAAAGATAAGAACAGCGCCTCAAAAGTGCAACAGCACCATGTGATGTTAATCGGAGTCATATCACCCAATCAATTTGGTTGAATCTTGTTTCTTCAACCAAATCACCAAGCATATGCCATAAAATAATAGCCTGCCGTACTTGTGGGGATGTCCAGAAATCTTGGGGTAACTTCCTACCATTTTTTGACAACTTATCCCCAACAAACTTTCAAGATCATGCGAGAAAGTTAGCTTGAGTGTGAGAAAAAGCAGCAGCCATGTCATCTATAGAAGGGCAGGTGAAGAATTTATGGTGTTGGTGAATGGTATATGGAGCAATCACCACCACTAATAAATCAATTATTTTATTCACAAGAGATACTGTAGTTGATCATGTTTAGTTAATTAATCAATATTTCTAGAGACAGATTGGCAAAAGGATGGTCCCATATGGCACATGCAACCAAAGCTCTTTTCAAAGATATTTTTGTAAATTTATTTAATTGTAAGATAATAGAAAAGTCGTATTTAATTGTAAGATAACAGAGAAGTTTTGAATGATTAGAGCAATTAAGTGTGGAATTCAAAAGTGGCATCCATGACCTTCAATTTGTGGTAATATAAATATGTTTGAATGAGCAACATGCAAGCCACGAGACCACTGAAACACGGTCCCTACTGCTCATATTTCCTTAAAACCCAAACTTTTGGGAGCTCAAAAAAACAACTAAACCATCAGCACTGAAAGAGATCGAAGCTGGTTTTTCTGGACGAGATCGTATATAGATGGGTAGGAGTCCTTGTTGTGCAAAGGAAGGCTTGAACAGAGGAGCATGGACAGCAGCAGAAGACAAAATACTCATCGACTACATTAAAATCCATGGCGAAGGAAAATGGAGAAACCTGCCGAAAAAAGCTGGTAAGATAGATCGGTGAAGAAATTTGGTTTGATTTTTGAGAATTTTTGAGCCTGTAAATTTATGGAATTCTGATCATCTGCAGGCCTGAAAAGATGTGGAAAGAGCTGCAGGCTAAGGTGGCTGAATTATCTGAGACCTGATATAAAGAGAGGAAACATTAGCCATGACGAAGAAGAACTCATTATCAGGCTTCACAAGCTCCTGGGAAACAGGTTTGCTTGTTCCTCCATTTTTGTTCATCTTCTGGAACTTCAATCACGAACCTGAAATTCAGTAAACTAAGCGATGAAGAATTTTTTCAGGTGGTCTCTAATTGCTGGCCGGCTGCCGGGGCGAACAGACAATGAAATCAAGAATTATTGGAACACCAACATCGGCAAAAAATTGCAGGAGCGGCAATATCATTGTTGTTCAAGTCGAAAACCATCCTATAATCTCCGAGAAAAGCAGGAATTTGCAGCCGGGAAATCGGTAGCTCAGGCTACTAAAGCCGAAAGAGAATCTAACCCGATTCGGACAAAGGCCACAAAATGCACCAAAGTGTTCATTAACATCACAGAACCACAAAAATATGACCACCATCAAAATATAGTAGCACCATCAATGGCTGATCGCTCACTGGAAGATGGTAATAGTCCGAAAGTGAAGAGATCGGGATCAGTGCCGGTATTCAACTTGGATGAAAATGATCTCATGATTGATTTTGAGATGGACGAACAGTTTCTTTCTTTCCTCCATACAGATTTCTCAGGGCTACCAAATTATGATTCTACCGGGGGGGATAGTAGCACCTCTAACACATGTGAGAGAGGGTATTCATCTGCAAATTCTGATGATCAAGATCTGTTGTTTTCGGAAGACAAGCTCTGTGACATGGAATTTCCAACGATGGAATCGTTAATCGGGTCCGAATTCGAGTGGTTTACAGATTAAGCAGAGTCTAATTAGTCTTAATTATCCTGTCTTTTTATGGCATCAACTAATTAATAACTTCTGAGTCTATGTAATGATGTGCATATATAAGAAAATCTTCTGAAAAATAAGGCTTGTCTTCGAATAATGCTGCTCAAAATTTAGAAAATTCTACTTGAGGAATTGAATTTCTCTTTTCTCACTCTCTTGCTATCTTTCTCCTCTCTCTCTCTCCCTTTCTTTTCGAAAATTTAGAAAATTTTCCTCAAAAATAACACAGACATATCACGTTCACTTTAAAATTAATCAATATTAACTACAATAAAATAAGTATAAAAGAATTTACAATATATTGTTTACTTTTATTTTATGATATTTTTGAAACTATCCTTTTGCTTAAAATATATTGTCATGATGTGAAAGATACACTAAAATCGACACTAGTTGACTATAATAAATGTAGTCCTTTTTAAATTTAATGAGCTTATGTTAGATTTCTTTCTTTCTTTTTTTGTCACAAAATTGATAGAGAAAATTTTATTGAAAAAAAAAAAAACATTTACTCTTGAATCAAAAACATAAAGTGTCTTACCTTTTAAGCTCACAATCATTCTCAAAGAAGACAAAAAAATTCAAAACCAAAAAATAAATAAATAAATAAAACAAATAAAACCATTTAACTTAAAGAAAAATTTAAAAAAATAATAATATTAATGTGCGTATGTATGTATATCGTATCCATTTACCGATTAGTGTGTATAAGATACAATAATATTTATTTTTAATTATATATTATATGGAAGTTGTAAACATACTCAACTTCTATTTCAATTTTGTTTAATTAAGATTAAGGGTGTATTTGAGATTAAAATATGATAATTTTATTTATTTTTATATAAAACTAAAAAGATTAATTATATTACCAACGATCAAAGTGTCGGAGTCTTTCTATAAACTTAATTTAATTTAATCTTGACCGAAAGATATTTTGATTATTTTGATCATATATTTTCTAACCTAACCCATTGTACTCTTGTCGAATCAATTTTATCTCTTTAGAATTGATGAACAAGACAAGAAATTAAATTGGTTCAATTGACTTTACTATTCAAGAATCCTAAGCATTTTGCACATGCACCAAAATTATTAAATAATAATTATGTGGCTCTAATTAATTCTTAATTAATCATTATTAGCCAATTAAACTCAATACAAGATGAATGACGATAACCTTTGTAATTAAACTAATTAAATAATGTACCAAGACACAAATTTCCAAGATTATATTTTTAAAAAAATTATTGGTGATATTGTTATTTAAACTTAGGCTGAAAGGGAATAGATTAATGCATTAATCAATTAATACTATGCTTTATAATGATCGTAATAATTAATATTATCAAGATTTAATTATTGCATTGTATATACTATAAAACACGTAAAAATATGTGAAATAATTTTGTTGATGAAGTTAAAATAATAAATTAATAAGACGATATTATGTGATTTTTTTTATTATAATATAAATATTTTTTTTTTGTAAAATTATTTAATTTAGAGGTATTCACATATTTACTCAATTTGAAATTAGGGGTTTAATTATTTTTGTTAATTTATGGGATTAAAGAAGTTTATAATTTAATAAGTTTTCTTAGTAAAATTAAGATAATGATTAAGCATTTAAGTAATGGGTGACGTGATAACTAAAGCAAGTTAATATGGACTTTTCATCTTCCGTGACATCGAAAGCCCGGAAACGATTGGAGCCGGCAAAATTTTCCCTGGAAATAGCAATTCCTCTGGTTTTCTATGACAAAACTCGTTTCAAATCTTGTGTCTGTTTCAGATTAACAAGGATGGCGACCGAGTCCCCGAGTTCTGCTCGAAAAGGTAAGTGCTTTATGACAGATGGAAAACCCCATCTACAGTTTCTGCATTGTTATTCTTTGAAGTTAATATATTTGTTCCAATTTGGAGCAGTGATTCGGTTTCTAAGCATTGTTAATTACCTGTTCTATTGGGTTTTCTTTCTTGATGCAGTTGTTGTTCATTTTAGAGCTACTGGTGGTGCTCCTATACTCAAGCAAGCTAAGTTCAAGGTGCCTCTTTGATCGCTGTATTTGTTTGTGTTTTGGTTAAATTATGAACTTTTTTATGGATCATAGGTTAAAACCTTGGTGGGCTTTGTATTTGATGAGTTCCTGAAATAAAGAGTGAATTCATAGTTTCGGGCTATTTTCTTTCTTTCTTTTTGGGTATGTCCATGGATTTGATTGTGTGTATGTATTTGTATGCAAAGATTAAGTTTTTGGAATCCTTGGTAGGTCTTGCATTTGGGTGAATTTTTGTGTGAAGGCTATTGGGAAAAGATTACATTTTGATGCCTATTAGAATTTCAATGTTTATAGTTGTTATTGCTGCTATAAACTCTGTGATTGCCGTTAGAGTTGGACATTGGAAACCGGTTCTTTCATGAAGTTAGGTTTATATGAAGTTAGGTTTATAAATTATTGTGGGGGTAAAGATATAGTTTGCTTCAGTTAATTACATGGAAATATCAGGTTTGTTTTACTTCTTTTGCAACACACCTAAATCATGGTGCAGAGGCTGCATCAATGTAGGCCCTTTCTATGTTTCCAATAATATTTAATGTGAAAAGCAGGATGAGTTGTAAAGCTTAATGTTCAAAATGAATAATGTCGAAAATGAATGTTAATAGATGAAACATGATTTAAGGTACCTAAGCTATAAGTCATTGCTTAAGGTGCATCAAGAAAAATATTGTAATTTGAAGTTCAATGTTTTGTGGTTTTATATGATTTCATCTGGCCCAACTTTTTATCTAGAAGCCTGAATATTTCCATTCAAGAAAAAAGAAAATCTTGGTTTTCATGTTATTGTTGTATGCTGATATTCACATGCTTCATGCTTTGGGCAGATATCTGGTTCTGACAAGTTTGCAAAAGTGATTGAGTTCCTATGCCGGCAGCTTGGGCGGGAGACATTGGTACTTGATTTTTGAAGTTAGGCCTCAAATTTATCTATGAGTTTCAGAGTATTAAACTTTTTTCTAATCTTTTTGTAGTTTGTGTATGTCAACAGTGCATTCTCACCAAATTCTGATGAGTTAGTAATTGATCTGTACAACGTAAGTCTGTTACAAATCTTTTTCCCTTTCTTATTTTTGGTGATAGATATTTGCCATATAATTATAGGTCCAAGCAATTTACTGAATTAAATATATAATTGTTTCTTGTGTTTTTACCTGGTGATGATTGCGCCGAGATGTGTAGAAGTAATAGGAATAGTGTTCTGTGTTTTGAAGACCAAGTAATGACTCGAACTGTGGATGGTTTATTCTTTATACCTGTTCAAAGGAATCGTGGCTGTCGGTTAATTTTTTGGCTTTGATACAGGAAAATCCATTTTTTGAATGCAGTAGGATCATCGAACATGTATTTTGAATTAATCCGACATTTAGACAGAGGCAAGGAAACTATGAAGCCATGATCCGCTTGTAATGATTTTGGCAAAAATCATGGTGAAAATGACCATGTTGTAACTGTGTCTGTATATTTATATGATTTTGTACATTTGTCGGTAGTGTTGATGTTCCATTATTTGCCGAACCGCAGTCCTTTCATGTATAGTTATACTGCACCCATACTCTGATTCAGTTTTAAGTGTTATTTTGTATTTCAAATATGATTAGTAGAAAATTGGATTGAGTAATTTTATTTGTCAGGGAGAGAGGTTCTGCAAGCTTTTAATAAAGGTTTTGTTACTTTTCCCTGATGAGCAAAACAGGGCCGAGATCCTTGTTGGTTCTATGAATATATTTTCTAATTTCTATGGCTATAATTCATAAAACTGTTCTGGATTGAACCATATTTCTTTTTGTTAAGATGCTCCCACCTGACACAAGTTAGAGTTAAATTTTCTGCTATATGTACTGATTTTCATTGCTTATATCTTGTTTGGCTGGCTGTCACTTATCTATAGCTGCTTTGACTTTGCAGAATTTTGGTTTTGATGGCAAATTGATTGTGAATTATGCTTGTTCCATGGCATGGGGCTAATTTTCTGTGGCTGGTCTGCTAATGTAAAATTGTTCATAATGTAAGTACATGTTTCTGGTTTATCAATTATCAGTTCATCTAATTTCTGGTTGCCCTGATCAGTAAAGAATCATGAACATGGCATACACCTAATCCCTCTTAGTTTTCATGGTTTTTCCTTTTTCCCATCATTGAAAATCTCTGTTAATTCTGCTTCTGTAGAACTCTCAAGATTTCACTTTCACACAAGCAAAGGGATATCATCTGTGGGTGTTCTGAAGATTCCAATTGTGCAGACAGATTGAAAGCTGAAAGTTCGGTTGCATTCAATATTCCTTAATGGTTTTTTTTTTTTTTCCAAATTCCTTGAACGTTCAATCTACTACATTGACATTAAATGTTATGAGTACATGTTTGGTGTAAAGATGAAATGGTATTATGATATGTAAATACTACTTTCCCTTTTGCAATTATTGCTTTCTGCACTTGTCATTGACTACAAACTTGGACTGAAATACCTTAAGGTGGTCATGCTAGCTCAACTGCATTAAGTTTTTCGTTTGGTGGGAACATGGAACGTATGCTTACATTTTATCCTGCAAAATAAATGACTTCGCACGGTGTTTTTTCAGCTAAAAGGAGTTCTAAAATGTGCTTACTCTGATGTTTCCAGGCCAGTACAAATACTGCAATACGTAATATGTGATATCAGTAGAATTCAAGTTCTCCTATGTATGAGAATGCTGGTTGTACAAATCTTTTACCCAGCTAATGTTGGAACTATATCCTGTTAAATGAGCTATTATTATTTGGAATCTGTCAGGCTGGCCCTACAGCCAAACAGACAAACTTGTTTTGAAGGATTGAAATTCGGCAGTGAAAATATTGTTCTGTTTTTCTACCCATCTGTTAGGACCTAAATTCACTTAAAATGAACTAATATTTTTATGCTTGAAATCTGTCGGCCATGACCCACTTCATGATATTGTCCATCTCGTGCTTCCTGTTCAATGGTTGACTTCGATGTGTACTGTGTCACCTCTGCAACTTCTTGATTGGCTTTTCCTGCAGAAAATAAATAAATGAGTAAAATCATCTGAGATATCCAGGCCAATCTTTTTTTCTCTTATGAAGATATTCAGCATTTCTGCTACAATTCACTCTTTAATAATTTGTTTTTGCATGTCTCCTTTTCCCAATAATCAAACCCAACATTCCAGTTGGCTACAATAATATTTCATTTCACCTACTGCTTCACTTGGTTGAGTTTTTATGATGTGTTGCTTTTTCCTTCGACTTGGGGTCTACTAATCACATGTGGGAAGAGAAGAGAAGACATATTTTAGAATAAAATTTCCAGTAATGGCAAAAGATCCCAAGTTGTAAGCTTGTAATTTCACTTGCAGATGTTTGTCTCATCACACTGATAAGATTGATCGTCTGTCCTCAATAACGCAGACAAAACCCCGTTTCACGTTGTTATCACTTTGCTGCAGTTTCCAAATCACACTCTCCACTATAAGAGAATCTACATATCCTTTTGAGAACTATTGGCCAAAAGTTTCAGTGCTTAAATGATTTTGTTTCTGGCTCTGGCCATTGTTCATTTTTCATTATTATCGGTGGTGACCCTGGGACAGCTACAGAAACTGACTGATGTCTTTAAAATTTAGTTTAAAATTAAAATTGAATGTATATTATTATTCATTTTGCGTTTAACACTAAACCCTACAAGAATTTCACTTTAAAAACTTATCTGAAACTCTAAAAATTCAAACCAGCCTTGATTATTGTTTCCATCTCTTTCCTCCATTTTCAATTTTCTTTTGGGCCATTCTAGTACCAATGAGTAATGCAATTGCAGCAGTCAAGGGACGGTGACAGATTATACTGTTTTAGCACATGATCAAAGAACTGAACTGACACAGACATCATAAACAGTACCGGAACCATGCTAGATAATATATTTTTAGATGCATCGAAATGCACATGTTCTGTTATTTGCAAGAACTGCATCAGATTGTTACAGAGAAAACAAAGTCTACATTTTGTAAAGTTATCACTTAAAGCTTTCATCAGGCTCAAGAAATCTGCTAATCCACTCCAAGTTCAGAGGATCTTCGTTGGAGAAATCAAAGAATTCATCAACATTAAAGCCAGTATTGTTTGATTCTTCTCCTCCGTTGTCAGATGATGAACAGTTTTCTTCCCTCGCAGTTTCTGTAATAATTTTCTCCACTGCTCTTCTTTTTTCCTCTCTGGTTTTGACTTTTGTTGCAGCCCCACTTTGTTTCTCTTTCTGGTTTATTTTCTTGCTCAAATGAGAATTCCAGTAGTTCTTGATCTCGTTATCTGTTCGACCGGGTAATCTTCCAGCTATCAAAGACCACCTAAGAAAGACCATGGGATGAAACTCGGTCATTAAACTAAATTAAAACCATGTACTATAATTAATCAATGTGAAAAAGTTACCGATTTCCCAGGAGTTTATGAAGCCTAAGTATCAAATCCTCTTCTTGATCAGATATGTTTCCTCTCTTAATATTTGGTCTTAGATAATTCATCCATCTTAGCCTGCAACTCTTTCCAGATCGATTGAGACCTTCAAAAACCAAAGACCAGTCAATCTTTTTTCGATCAAATATATTGTAATTTCAGCAGCAGATGATCATCTCAATGAAAGTAGATGAACAAATACCTGCTTTAATTGCAACTGTTTTCCACCTTTTAGGACCATGAATTGCAATCAACTCAGCCAATTTTCTATCTTCTTCTTCTGTCCAAGCTCCCTTGTTGACTTCCCCTTTACTAGTAGTCAACTTCCTCCTGGTTTTCACTTGCTGAACTTCCCTTTTGATTGACTCATCTTTCACAGCAGCCATTAGCTAAGCTCCCTGCTTATGAGACAGACAGAGAGAGAGAGAGAGAGAGAGAGAGAGAGAGAGAGAGAGTTTTGTGGGAAATTTGAAGAGCTTAATTGATTTGCTGGTTATCTAGAGATATCTGTTAGAATTCCCTGGGTCATCTACTCTTCTTGCTGGGAGAGAAACTTCTCAACTACCACTTACATATAAATGGAAGAAAAAGGTAATGACCTTTGGTAGTCTTGCATCAGAAAAAAGGCATCGAGCATGGGCTTGATGATTGAGAAATAAGAGAGCTGCCAAGTTAGAACAAGTAACCCTACGTTCAGCAGCACGTTACTACTATTACTACAAAGGCTGCTACTAAAGCAAAAAAGAGTTTTGGAAATTTATAATTCCAAGTGCGCACATACCTTATTTTGGCTCTATATGTAAAGAGAAAAAAGGTGATGTAGGCTTTAGTTAAAAAATTGTCAGCAGATCAGATGGCTGTGATGGAGTAATCAGATCATCAAATTATTTGGATGGTAAATTCTTTGCCTACATAATGTTTCCTTTTGCACGTGAAATATATTCAAATTACCAAGGCATGTAGTTATTTCGCTCGAGGGTTTGATGATGGAGGGTACAAGGTGAATTTTTAAAATATAATTTTTATTAAATTTATAATTAAATAAAAAAATAAATAATAATATATAAATTAAATACTCATTATGAGTTTAATTTTGGAAACCCTAGTCAATCTCTTGTGTCGGCTATCCCGAATATGCTTGTCAAGTCATGAAAATGGAAAGTATTGATGCAAACAAGAGAATTAGTTCAAATATAACACAATCTGTTGAATTCTTGTACTGAGGAACATGATATAAAGGAGATATTATGACTATCGACAAATCATTACATAAGCAAATCACCTAAATAAATTTTCTATGACATTGTCAATTGTCGGCAAAACATGTGTGTCTCTTGGTTAAATCAAACAGTTCTAAAAAGGGACATTAGGTTTAATGTTTGGTTTTAATAGAGGATTAGGTGAAATCAAGGAATAAATGTCATACATTGCTTTGATGGAACATGAATAATACAGACTATAAATTATATAATTAATCGGATTCAGCAATATGCATAAAGTGCGGCTGAGAATTTTATATTAACAGTGCTGAAGGAGAGAGAGTTTACATGAACTACACAAAGAACTATTGAATTATTGTTGAGTGGGGGAAATAAAAAGTGAAAATGATGCAATTTAAGGACAAAAATATATTATTATTACGTAAATTGAATTATCTAAATAACATTTTTAATCATTAGAGATAAAGAAAACATGTGTTTCATGCTAAATCCAACAGTAAAAAGGGATTAACTGGAGTTGAAATTAGGTTAAATTCTTGTTTTTACTAAGGATTAGGTAAGAAGGACAATGAATATTAAATCAGCAATTCGCATTACATTCCTTAACCTCCATCTCTTACCACACTCGTAGCTTGGAATTATAGGGCATGCTAACATATTGTCAACCTTCCCCTTGGCATGTTACATGTTCTTGTTGATCAAATTCAAACCGTTGGATTGACTTATGATGCATAATGGGTCATTGAATTTTCTATGAAGTGGGCGATATAATTAGTGAAAGTGACGTGATTTGAAAATAATTAGTGATGGATTAGTCTGAACAAGTCAAGTAATCTATTGCATACAATATTGAGTATGCTTAGAAAGAGTAATGACAATAGAGATATGGGGGGACCTCTTCTACTGTGTTAATGATTTTGGCTTCCCACTTGAAGAAGACGTGGATTTTTGTCCCAAGTTTAACCATAAACATTTGACAAATCTTTGAGAAATTAGATGGGTGAGGGTCCAGTGCATTAAATAATGAGTAATACTGCTTGTTAATTTTCAAGTTGAAATTGTCAGCAGAGATGATACTAGGACAAACACATAGACAATTGGTTGATGTCTTAAAATTTAATTTATTTTTTAATTTAATATTAAATTTAATAGAAATTATACTTAAAAAAATTAAACAACCCTTAAAAACTTAGAGAAATTCAAATCCTCTTATTTTGTTAGTGAAATAACTGAAATAATTTAGTAGTGAGAATATATGATAGTAGAAAATAAGATATTGTAATATTTCAAATAATAAATATCTTCCTGTGATATATTAAAGGAAGAAAATCTTAAATAAAACGGTTCTATCACGTCAGCACATATGATGTAATAAAATTATTTAATTAATAAAATAAAAAAAAATTTATTAGTAATAAATAAAAAAAATTAAAAGTAAATCCTACTTTCTTTCACTACATTAATTAAAAATGTGATTTATTTTTAATTTTTTTTTATTCATCTTATATAAATAAATTTTTCTTATTCTATTGATTAGATAATCATATTACATTATCTATGCTAATAGGATAGAATCATTTTATCTTAAACTTCTTTTTATTAAAAGGTGATTTCATTATGTCAATTCATGTGCCATTCATCAACTAGATAGTATGATATTGTAATAAAATGTTTTAAAATTATATAAATTTATTATTTAATCGATAAATACCATTATTTAAATTGAACCCCAACATGGAACTCTCTATGACAGATTAAAGGAAAAGAATATTTTGATGTTCGAGAGGACACTCTATATATATATATATATATATATATATATATATATATATATATAGCTCTCCTTTTGCAGAAACCAAAGACGAATTGAAATATTATTGATGATACAGAGCTACTAATTGAAGTCACGTTCAGGATATCTTATTATTTCTATATTTCTGTGGGATTTGTGGTGTTCGGGTATGGGAATCATAAGAACTATTCGGTAACTGTTTGTAAAATTACTTATGAAGAACAATTTTGCAGAACTAATAAACTTAAAACTTGTGTGAATCTGTTGCAGGAAAGCATATTGGAGGAACAATTTCTGTTAATGGGTGTCCATTGTTAAGAGTTTTGGTGTCCAATGCATAACTTGGCAGCGGGCCTGAAGTATTTGAGCTCCTCCTCAACTTGTTACTCCATTCAGTTTAAACTGTGTCTCATTTGTTAATTCAGATCTAATAAAATTTAAAACTTACCTGTCAATTCGCAGCAGTAAGAGGTTCTGAAGATTGAAGTAAACTAGCTGTGTATCTTTGATTACACCTCAAAGGGAAATTTTCAAACTGTGTTTGCAGTAACATGCTTATTGAACATAGAAAAACATTGTGCAGAAAATCGGACAATAATTTTTTTAAAAAATATATTATAAAATATAGATATGTGACATAATTAGTAATAAATAATTTAGATTATATTTTAATAAAATTTATAAATTTATTTTATATTTTATAATATAAATTAAAAAAATTAAATATAATTTAAATAATTTATTATTTAAATACACTGTTCCAACATGTGTTCAGATTCGAGAGCTGCTGCCAAGGGCGACAAGAATGGTGACTTTTTACTGTCAATTTTCAACTCTTTCCCACGTGAACATAATCATGGTTATCATCCTTAGGTGGAAGATTGATTATTACGTCTCTGCTTTTTGCGATGCGTAAGATAAGTAGCTCACCGAGTGTGGAATATACTTTCTTTAAGCCTTCGTCTCCAGCGCGGGAGCTACCAAATACAACGGCTGTCACTGGGTATGCTATGTGTGTTCCATTAGTGGGATTGTTATATCCCTTGACCTCCATTTCCATTGCATTTAGCGATGCAAGTGCGATGCCCAGACTGTGGCCTGCCAGCAGTGATGCTGATTTCCTCGTCCTTGTATTCGTCCACCAGCTCCCTAACCTCTCTTGGAACCTGGACGAGAAGCATCAATATCTAGCAATGAAGATCTAGTGTTGTATGATTGATTATTATTAGTTATAGCTAGCGAATTAATTAATGTAGATCTAATCAATGTTTCATTCACCTGCTCTCCCGCGCTGATTTTATTATAGTCAGAATACGGGTTTGTATATGTGTAGGGTGGAGAGAAAGCCTTTGTGCACTTTTGACGTTTGATCATAGGCATGATCTCTAAATACATCTGAAGCCTGGAAAGGGTCAAATCAATGTTTTCCCACTACTCCAATATCGTCAAAGTTCCTCTACAGGTAATTAAAATATCTCTCCTTCCCAAAACAGCCTTCCTTTGTCTGTAGCCACTGCTACAAACTCCATCCAAGAGGATTGTTCCTGAATATCATCCCAGAGGATCGAGATGGCATCCACGTAAAAGAAGTCGGTCACCGTGTACTTGTAGAGCTCCCACGTTCAAGACCAGCGTTAGAGAATAAATCTGTTGGCGGATATCAGGAGAATCCATACCATTCAGATACCTGCTCACGAATGAATGCAGTGCGAACAGCTCCAACCCTTTCTCCACATTGGATAATATACAGGCAGTGATAATGTCGAGAGGTTCCAGTAGACGCTCCCAAACATTCTCACCACTAAGCTACCTCCGTTTTTGGGATATGCCAGAGCCTGCCATTTTTTGTTTACGTTTTTTATCTCACAAATAAACGATGTATGTACATATGTTATGAGTTGTGAGGATATGGACTCGTATTGCATGTTACATATATAAAGCAACGAATCAGGTTACCAAGGTTAGGTTTGGTTTGGTGTCCATCATCCATTGGCTTCAATATTTTGAAATGAAACAGTACTAGATATCATACAAATTTATCCTAAAAATGCATATCAAATAACATGACAAGTGAAGTGGTTTCTATTTAAAATAACGTCTGCATTTCCTACCAAAATAACACTACACTAACTTCATTATAAATGGCAATGTAAACTTGGCCTAGAATACACTTGTACTGTAACAGTCAGTAGATATTGTCCACTCAGAATAGAACTTTCACACTTGGGATATTGAGTAAGGGATCTAGAACCTCTCGTGAGCCGATTCCAAATGTAACACACAAGCTCAACCAAGTAGATTGAGTGTAAAGTTTCTCGTGAATTTATTCTTAAATTTTATAATTAAAAATATATCTATTTAATTAAAAAAAATTTTAATTATATAACATATAATACAGACTTATTTGATAATGATATATGGAATGTGAGGAGCACATGATACAAACTAAGAGAAGTTTCTAATCTTTAATTTAGCCCAGGGCAACACAAAGTTATTTGCTCTCTGAGATAAATTTATGTGACAGTTTCAGTTTCATTCCCTTTTCTTGCTTTGCCATTACGCATGCGCCTCTTTACATCTTTGGCGATGGGCTCTACGACATCGACAATACTTACTTTCTTGAAGCCGATGCAAAAGTTCCTTCTCATTACTCACTTTTAACCCTAGTTTACGAACGTTCATGCATTACAGAATACGAATTTGTACCAAAGCAAAGCTGTATAGCTCTAACTAGTATTGTTTTCATGCAAATTCGCATTTTAATTAAGCTCTATGCTTAAACTCAGCTTTGTGCTCAATTATTTTATGTATGTTATGAAGGCATAACGTCTGTAGAAGAAGTATGTTGCAAAAGCTGCACTTCCAGTTTCTCAATTCGTGACTGCTAAATTTATCTTTGTTTTTCTTTTATTTTTTATTTTTATTTATTTTTATTTTTGAGTTATTATGAAATTTTTTTTTAAGTTTTATTAATTGTTTTTTAGTGTTTAAATGTTAATTTTCAATAAGTTGGGATCACACTGACAACGTTAACTTCTCAATGGGCGGCGAAATACGCTGGGGGCAGACTTTTTGTTTCTGAGTGTCGATTATCATCAAGTCCAATGTATCAACTAAATAAGACACTGTCTCTAGCCTAGCCAACTCTTTGTAGACTGTCTTGTGTTGCGTTTGTTCAAACCGAGTTCCATGTAATGTTCTGTCTGTATATGTTGAACTATGTTGCTTGCTTTCTTAATAGTTGTTTCGATCACGTTATATTAAATCATCTGCTTTCTCACTCAAATTAAATTTGCAAGTAAAGCAAAAAGACACCAAGTCGGGGATGATTGACAAGTTCACAGCTGTCCCCCAAATAAATAGAAAGTATGTTCTTTCTGCTGTGAAAATTACGAGTCTCTATTTTTCTATGGCTACTAGCTAGCCATCTCAGTGCCGAAACACTTGCGGCATTGGACCACAATAGTTGAACATCGGATCCTTAGTATCAAAACAAATACATGTACGAAAAATGGAAAACAGAAAGCTACAAGAGCTGGAATGTCATCACTTTATTTTCCTATGTTGTTGGTTGTATTTAGCAATGAAGGCCATAAAGTGAACCCTCAAAATTACGAGAAAGTTCAAGGCATTCGTATATCCCAAACAGAAACTATCTTCCTCATTGCTCCATATTTTCTTATGATATCTCATTGTCCATCAAACTATCACCTTCGTACACTAAGCTCGTCAAGTCTACATTAGCTATCAGCATAGGAACTTTTGGCCAACAATTCAAACTTGTGTGGTCGACAATTGTTCCATATTTTCTTTACATGATGGTCCCATTTTAGGATACAAGTCCTCTATTGGTCTCGTTTATTCTTATTTCTTAACTAGACGTTACACGATGGTCCCATTCTAGAATGCAAATTCTCTCTTAGTTAGATTTATCCTTATTTTTTAATTAAATTTTAATACGTGTCCTCACTAAAATTTAATAATTAAGATTGAAAGTTAATATTTTATTTAATTATGTTTATTTACTATTACCCATTAAAATTAATCTCATAATAAAATATAAAATTAATTGGTAAACTTTATTAAAATATAATTTCATTCTCTCAACCTTTCATTGTTAATTATTTTATATCTTATTAAAAACTTAAAAGACAATAATAAAAGAGATCGTGAAAAAATCTAAGTCGCCCATTTTAACATATCACAAATTGTAAAAAGATTTTATTTAGTCATGGATGACCAACAACAATTCTATCAGTCGTAGCTTCCTTCCTCATGCATTACTTTTCTCTCATGTATTACTACATAGAATCTTCTAATAATATTTGACAGACATATAAGTCTTTTTGTTAATTAGTGGAAGCTTCCTAATGATCAAACAGAGTTACAACATCAGCAATGAGCCATGTGTTGGCATATCCTTAACCTAGTTCCATTAATTTAATTAGGCCATAATTAGAACCTTCATTATTAAAGCTGTTGCCATAATTACAGGTGAAATATGGATGCTCAGATAATTGGTCGAGGTCGCGCACCATCTGAAAGTTAAAGTCTTGATGTTCAAGAAAATATGGTAGAACAACATCATATTGTACGTACCATGTAATGCTGTTAAAGAGTAGTGCTCCAATAAATCATATCTTATGAAGAAGTGTTTCCTTTTTGTTTTTGTTTATTTGAAAAATTAAATCAATGTTCTCTTCTATCATTTGCTTCATATGGGAATATTTTTGTTTTAAACATCCGATACTTGATCCAGTATTTATGGTATAAATAATGTTTTTAAAACTCTATAAATACTAAACATAAACCTTTTTTTTTTAATTTTTAAATAGATATTAATATATAGTATAATTAATAATATATAATATACGATTTATATTATATTTTAAAATTTTTAATTTATATTATAAAATATAAAATTAATTTATAAATTTTATTAAGATATAATTTAAATTGTTCATTATTAATTATGTTTATCTTGTTAAAAATTAAAGATAAAAAAAATTAAAAAATATATAATTTTAATTTTGTGAAAATATTATTTTAATATTTACACTAAGGTGACTCATCATATACATAAAAACAAAAACATAGGTTATTGCTACACAATGAACTTTTAGTAAAACCTAATCCCATTGGCTTAATAATGCCATAATTAGAACTGCTATAATTAAAACTTGTATAATTAAAGCTGCTGCATAATTACAGTTGGAAAATGGATGCTCAGATAATTGGTCCATCTGTGCTGCCCACTATCTGAAAGTTCAAGTGTTGTTGTCTAAGAAAATATGGAAGAACATTGTATTGTACATCATACGTACCATGAAATATCCTTGTGATACAAGATATATCTAATGCTGTTGAAGAGCTCCAATAAATTATTGCGAATTTGAAAGTGTTTCATTTTTTTTATTTGAAAATTATGTCAATCTTCTCTTCTATAGTTTGCTTGAATATATGACATTAGCGTTGAGCTTCTCACCTTTGTTCATCTACTTCATTAGTGAATTCGACTGTTTTTCTCCCTGTAGTTTTTTTTTTCTTCACAATTTGCAATGATTTTTTTACGTAGATTAGATTTTCTTTTCTTGCTTTGTACAATTTACAAGTTTTTCATATTCATTCAATTTGTAAAATTTGCCCCAATAGTCTGCACTTGGAGCAAAATGACCCCCACCCAAATTTCGTTATAAATAGCACGTTAAGGCCATGCACAAACTAAGTATCCAAATCCTTTAATTAGCTCATGATCATGGCAACTGAAAATTCTTTGCTGTTTGTGATAAGTTTATCTGTTAGTCTTAGCTTTCTCTTCCCCTTTGGTTCCTTTGCTATTACATGCTATCCGATTTTCATCTTTGGCGATGAAGTCTACGATACCGGCAATACTTTGTTCATCCAAGCAGATAAAGATGTTCCTTCTCATCGCTTACCCTATGGGATGACTCATTTCCGGGCTCCTACCGGAAGATTTTCCGATGGCCGTTTGATTCCGGATTGGATTGGTAAAAACTTTTACTAAGAAATTATTTTTCTATAATTTACTCTATAGTTCTGGGTACTGCTCATTACACTTGTTCTATCTATCATATTACAAAGAAAGAACGGTCCAATAGCTAAAAAAGAAACATCATTAAAAATGGGGAACTGTTAACATGAACTTAGGAGAACTCCTAAGCTTGATTTACTTGTACATTTCATTTTGATTGCAGCTAAAGAAATGAATCAACCTTTTTTCCAACCGGCTCTGAACTACTCCAAAGCAGATATGAGTTATGGAGCTAACTTCGCAGTGTTTCAAGCAAAGGTTCTTCGTACTGACAGTGATTATACGGTGCGTAATTAGCTATCTTTAACTATTATGAATATAATTAAGCTACAAACTTTGTAGAGAAGCAACAAAACGTAATTAGCTCATGGCAATTCTTGGTCGAAATATGAGAAAAGTAGACTTGATCTCACAGTTTTGTATCACGTAATAGCTTTTTTCCTTTTGTTTTTTCAGATGAACTTTGTGAAGCAGGTGGGAAATTATGATGCATTAGTAAGCAACAAGTCGGAAGCTCAGCGTGCTGTTTACTTGATAAACATTGGTTTCAACGATTACCTTTCATTTATCAGCTTGAACCCACAGCCCAACGAAGTCGCAATGCAGGAATTCGTATTCTTGGTGATTGGCGAAATGGAAAATCTTATCGAGGTCAGATTAGTTGTTTATTTATTTTTGACGAAGCTCTAACTAGAATCATGATGCATGTTCTGCCATACGTTTTACAGAAAATATATGACAGGGGAGGAAGGAAAATTATGTTCCAAAATATAGGGCCAATTGGTTGCTTTCCAGCATTCAAGCAGAGTTACAGCATCAGGGATGAGGGATGCGCAGGCGTACCCTCAGTACTGGCTACGTTACATAACAAAGAGTTGCGTAAAGCTGCTGAAGAAATACAAAGCCGTTTACCAGGACTTTCATACTCAATCTTTGATTATCACAAGGCAATTACCACCATAATAAGCAATTTCTCAGCATATGGTAGGTGGTCACTCTCAATCTTTGCATTAATAACAAGTAACAGTATATAATTTCATTCCTGTCTTCTAAGATTTGACCTACTTATAGACAGATCATCCTGATTTTTTTTAAAAAATTGTGTTAGCAGAAACCAACCTTGCAGGATAGGTTTACTAGTAATTTATGAAACCAGTTTTTGATGAATCTTGACAACAAAGACATTTGTGCTTAATTATCTATTTATGTCCTGAAGGCTTCAAGTCAGCAGATGTTGCCTGTTGTGGCAAAGGAAGTCATCGAGGAATCAGTTGTGGAGCTGAAGGCGAAGATTATGAATTATGCCCTGATCCATCTAAGCACGTCTTCTTCGACGGTTGGCATCACACTGAGAACGTTAATGAGCTAATGGCCATCCATATTTGGAACGGTTCAACTGATATTGTGGCACCAAATAACTTGAAGCAGTTACTTGCAATTGTACCAGGTTCCGGAAAAAAGATTTCCCCAACAAAGTTTGGCCACTCTAACGTGAAAAAATTGCAGCTTCAGGCTTAGTATCTGTGGAAGCGTGTGCGTGTATTACAGTATTGAGCTAGCTTTGTCGAGAGTTTCACCGTGTTTTATACATGGTTTATCTACTAAATAAAATACCGTCTCTAGCTAGCTCTTAATAGACGGTGGTCATAATACGAGTCAGTCGAAGGGTGTTCAATGTTTGCTGTTGTTTATGTTAAATTCGAGCGTTTGTTTGCTTTTGTATGTGTTGATCATGTTCTATTTCAAGTACTTCCTTTTTCAATTTGAATTTGTGAACATTATATACCAAATAAAATAACACTACAATGGGAAGAAGTGCATACATGACAACTACAATTTTTAAAACAGGTTATATAGAAAATATAGACAAAGAAAATGAAAGTTGTTGAAGTGTGTATATGTAAGAATATTCTAAAATTATGCTCATTATATTATAAAAAAATAAAAATCAATCTCATAATTGTAAATTTTGACTGTGAATAATGGACAAGAAAGTCTAACAATTGAGTAGATATTATCAACATAACTACAATACTAGATAAACATTGAGTACATATTAGGTAGACATTATATGCTTTGCACACATAATTGGTCGCAAGTTTATTACTAATTTTGCAACCCAAACATATCTATTAAGTTAGAAAAATTCAAATTATATAATTCATAATTTAGATTCACTCACTAATAATATATGACGTAACAATCTCCTCTCTTTTGAATATTTCATTATTATGAGAGAGGCGAATCAAATAATATATTCAAAATAAATAATATTTATTTAATTGTTGAACTCAATCTATAAATATTTTATTATATGATATATTTGTTTCAATTTTCTCATAAAAATACTAAATTTTAAAAGAGAAAAGATAATCACATTTTACAATTCTAATAGCTGGGTTGAGCCTATACAATATATAGCTTAAATTTTTTTAATTTAATAAATATATTTTAAATTATAAAATTTAAAAGTAAATTTGTGATAAATTTTATGTCCAAAACAGACAACATTTATTCAGTATATCAAATCAATTTGTTGAGCCATAGTATTGTTTACTCAATGATTGATAAATTACCAAGTGTGCCCAGAATACAACGGGGGGAGAAATATATGAAATCGGTAAGCAACAAATCGAAATCTCGGCTTTTTGTTTACATGTTTACCGTTGGTGTCAGCAATTGTCATTATTCATTTCTCAGCTAGCACCCACAGGCCATAATCTTGGCTTGCTGTTTACTTGTTGGGCATTGGGGTCAACAATCATCATTCATTTCTCAGCTAGCACCCATAGGCCAACAATGGTGAAATTTACGAATTCGTGGAGTCTGTAGTTCGCGCAATCATAATTTATACGTTGCTGTTTACTTGTAATATTTTATATTTATATATATATATGATGCATGCTAATCCTCAACTTTGTGCTTTATCAATTACTCCATTTATGTTTCGAAGGCTTCGAGTCAGCAGACGTCGCATGTTGCGGCAAAGGGAAAGTCATCGTGGATATAACTGCGGAGGTGAAGACTAAGATTATGAATTATGCACTGAACCATCTCAGTACATCCTTTTCGATGGTTTCTATCAAACTGATAACGTCAATAACCAAATGGCTGACCACGTTTGCAGCAGTTATTTGCAATTTGACCATTTTTCTGTGAAAAAAAAATAGCATCTTAAAGCTTAATTAATAGCTCTATGGAAGCTTGCAATAACTTACTGATTTAGCTTTGTCGACATTTTCCCGACACCATCTCTTGTACATAGTTTATCAAGTAAATTAAATGCCCTGACTATCTCTTATTAGACAGTCTTGTGGAATGAACTCAAGAGTTGTCAATAGTGATGATAGTATCCCATTCTAGCGTATGTCTACTTTGTGTTTTAGTCCTTATCTTCATATTTGCCTAAAAGCAATTGTAAAAAGAAAATGATATTTACCCGACGGTGCACATCTTAAGCATAGAAACGACACCTTTTGTTGTTGTTTTGTACTTGCTGCACATTGAATGGTTTTTGTTTTTCACTGTGCACTAAGCACAAAATGACAGTAAAAACTGTCGTTTTTGTGATCAAAGTGTGCACAATTGGTGTAAATACCATTACTGTTGCAGAAATATGAATGCATTTTTGCAATAGATGAAACATCGGCTCTCGACGACCCATGTTTATGTTCAGTGCTTCCTCTCGACAACCCACAATTAACCCAGAAGCCCGGCTGAATTTACTGTAATTCATTACAAGCCCACGAAGAAGATCCCCAACTAATCATAAACCAGTCACTGCCCAACAACCCAATTAATCAATCATAATTTTCCTTTTCTCCTCCTTGATTATTTCATGTGCTCAAAGTCTTGGTTGCCTAAACTACCAACTACTTCAATATTTTCCTATAAATATGAGGGGAACTGCTACGTATTATACATCTTCTAATAGAAAACTCAAACGATAACGTGAAATTTAAAATAAGTAATATAAAATTTAAAAGCATATGTAAACAATTTATCTCACTGTGTACTACTAATCTAAGTATATAAACATGCATTATTCTAGAGAAATTTTTTACATTTTAAGAGTATTTACTTTATTGGACTACGTATAAAAGAAGTGATGATGTTGAATGTATTTATAGGCCTACAGAGTATAGAATGATATTGTTGGTATTATAATGCATGGCCAACAGAATTTACACAGGCCTGCGAAAGCAGTAAAAAGTTAGGCCAATTTTAAGTAAAATAAATACAAATGTTAGGACCGCAGTGAAAATATCCTAATGACACAAGGGAAAGGGATGGCCACCTCTGCAAAATCTGAAGAGGAAATGCAAGGAAGGCACGGAACCCTATGCATCATCAGCAAGACAGATACATATACAGATTTAGATACAGAGCAGCTGGGAATATAAGACGAGAGAACTTTGTAAAATTTTTGAAGTTTGAGCTCTAAAACCAAAATCCCAAGTCCCGGTAGAAGAGAAAAACCATGAAAAGAGAGAGAGAGACAACAGAGACATTTAGTTTTTAGAACAACTATAGAGAGAGAGAGAGAGAGAGAGAGAGAGAGAGAGAGAAAACTCGTGTGGTTTGTGTTATTGTTTTCTAGAGAAAGGTTTAGTAGTAATAGAGGTAGAGGATAATATGAGTAATTGGCTGGGATTTTCTCTGTCTCCTCACCTGAGAATCGATGAAGGTTTTGCTGCTGATGGTAGAGAAGAACAAGAACAAAGTTGTTTCCCTACTCAACATCATGAATCTCCTTTATCTGCCATGCCTTTGCGTTCTGATGGCTCTCTCTGTGTTGTTGATCCTTTCAGACGCCCCTCTCAAGGTTTCATATCATTTATTTTACTCTCTGTAATGTTGCATGCAGTAAAAATTTGTTGCATGTTACTAAAATTCATTGTTTCTGTTCCCTTATTGTTTTGCTTTTGTGTTTCATTTTGGGGATTTGTAGATTGGAGATATGAGAATGGTGCAAATGAGGATGGTCCAAAGCTGGAAGATTTCTTGGGCTGTTGTTACTCAAACTCTCCATCTGCTGAAGATACTGCCAAAGCTTATTGCCAAACCCAACAAGATCAAAACCAACACAGTGCTTGCACTAGTATCAATGTCAACATAGCACCAAGCTTCAATGTTAATGGAGACTTGGAAACTGCTCAAAATCTCACAAACCCATCTGCAATCATCCAATCTCATCAGCATCACTACAATTATAACCCACAAACCCTAATCTCTGCTGAGAACCATTTTCCACACACTGCTCCAACCCAAACCCATAATCATAACAATGGCATTTATCACCAGCATGTTCCTTTTGAGAGTGCAACTTCAGTTTCTGGTTTCAAATCTTGGTTAAGGCAAACACCATTTTCTTCTGTTGAGAAATGTGCTGCTAGCGATAATCATCAAGGAAACAACCGTGGCTTTCAGTCACTATCTCTCGCCATGAATCCTAGCTCAGAACAAAATGGAGGGAATATGGTGGCAAGTTCTCCATCTCAAGGTATGGTTGATAGCCGTAAAAGGCCCGGGGGAAAAACTCTTGCTAGAGAACCGGTTCCTCGCAAATCTATTGATACCTTTGGACAAAGAACTTCACAGTATCGAGGTGTAACTAGGTATTATTAAAACCCTTTTATCAAAAACTCATTTTCTTTGCTTCTTTTTATGAACATCTTATTTCTTTTGTTTGATACTTGTCTTCTGCTTTATCTTTGATGGGCATTTATTTCGCTATCTTTGTATTTGTTGTGTGTTTGTTACGTAATTTAATAGGCATAGATGGACCGGAAGATATGAAGCCCATTTGTGGGACAACAGTTGCAGAAAAGAAGGACAAACAAGAAAAGGAAGACAAGGTAGGTTGAGTAATTACAATTTTTTTTCCTTTTATTTTCGGTTGGAAAGAATATACTGACGGTTGTTTCTTTTGCATTTTTGGGGTTTTCTCCTTTGACTGCTTCAATTCTTCACAGTATACCTTGGTAAGTGCAACTCCAGCATCCCCTTTTTGCATGTTCTTTATTAATTTTGTGGTCCTAAGACGAATGAAATTCATAATTTATTTTATATATAAATTCATTATTCGATTACATAGTAACATAGGGTTCTGTGCAATTTATTTCCTTTTATATTCTATTTTGCAAAACTGTTCATCAGGTGGTTATGATAAGGAAGAAAAGGCAGCAAGGGCTTATGATTTGGCTGCCTTGAAATATTGGGGTCCAACAACTCATATAAATTTTCCTGTAAGTTTGTTGTGACTGCGTTATGAATCTGGTTGATTTCCCCATTTACATTAGTGACTAGTTCTCTTAGATACTCTTCTTTAAATGCATAGTTGAGTACTTATGAGAAGGAGCTTGAAGAGATGAAGCACATGAACAGGCAAGAATTTGTTGCCAATCTGAGAAGGTATTCTATTTAAATTCCTGGGAATGTGACAACTAAAATTGAAAGTAATAATTAAATACACGTAAAGTTGATTAGTTTCTTAATGTTTTTGCAGGAAAAGTAGTGGATTCTCGAGAGGAGCTTCAGTTTACAGAGGCGTGACAAGGTAATGGGAGAAAGTGACTTCAATGATAAAGTTTTCCATTATTTGCTACACTGTGCAGCCTTTTCAATTATCATAGACAATAATAGGCAAACATTGATTATTATGTATACATGTGAGTATGTTGTGATATGTGTATACTTGGTACATTATTAAAGGCTATCCATCAGTAAATCCATCCATCTTTCCCCCTTTTTTTTTCTGAGTGTTTGTTATTAATATCTTGGCAGACATCATCAGCATGGTAGGTGGCAGGCCAGAATAGGAAGGGTTGCAGGGAACAAGGACTTGTACCTTGGAACATTTAGTAAGCTTCATCTCCCTTTTCTCTCATGGTTTTGGTTCCATGTGCAAAGTAAATTGCTTATGCATTGCCTTTATTATATACTAGTTGCTTTTTGATAACATGTTAACTTCACTTCTGAAAAGTTCACATAGGTGTAGAAATCATTTAGTGATTTGATTTGATTGGCTAACTATTGTTTATCTTAAGTTTGATGACATTATTGTCTCTCACATTAAATTTGTTGTAGTTAGAAGTAGTATTGGATATCGTATTTTTTCATTAAATTACATCATGTTGGTACATTGCCCCGAATTAAATGATCTTCAAACATGCATATATATGTTTCTTATGCTTTTTCACGCAATTATATTTTGTGTATTTGAATAGCAGTTTCCTTGAAAAACTATATATCTTGTAAGGTGTCATTGCAATGAATCATGTCACATGATTTAGCCTCCATGAATTGGCCTCAATAACTTGGTATAAATCTATATCACCAACTTTCGTGTATCATCTCTTGAAGTATTATCTAATCAGCTTGACAACGTCCTCTCTTGACTCTCCAACTCCTATTATTAAAATAATGGCTTTGTTATTTAGGCACACAAGAAGAAGCTGCAGAAGCATATGATATTGCTGCAATAAAATTTAGAGGGGCTAGTGCGGTGACGAATTTTGATATAAGTAGGTATGATGTAAAGAGAATATGCTCAAGCTCCACACTTATTGCCAGTGACCTTGCGAAACGCTCACCAAAAGACTCAGCTCCACTTGCTTTTGAGGACTATAATTCTTGTGCTTCATCCACATCTCCGCAGCCCCGTATTGCCATATCAAATGGTGAAGCATCTGATGAATTAGTTGACATGATGTGGTGTGCAAACTCTGATGATCATCAGCATCAAAATACTAACGCCAACAATGATGTATCATTTGTAGCTCCAAGCAGCAGCAGGAATTCATCTAATCCACGAAGTCCGAAATGCTCCGCCGGATTAGCTAGTGAGTATTGCGTAAGCGGAACAGACTTTTCTCAAGGCTATTTCCCATTGCAGGGTTCGAAGTACGAAGATGGTGATAACAGAAGCGACCATGCAAATGCAAGCAACAATAGGCCTGTGAATTTTGGTTTGGTTCATCAAGTACCAATGTTTGCTCTGTGGAATGACTAATATTTTCGAGAGGTTTCATTTCAAAGACACAAAAAAGGCTGGTTGAAGGAAGTAGCTCTAGTATTCACAGTAATGGATGGTAGCACAATTTACACACAACTCTGGGTTCAATAGTTTAATAGTTTTATAATCTTTTGGTTTTGGGTTTAGATAAGCTGATTGTGACTATTATCAACTTCAAAGTTAAGTGCGGAAAGTGGAAGCCTTTTTTGCACCCTTTTTGTACTGCCATGGCATTTTATTCATGAATTTTCCGTTTGACATGTAATTGATAATGGAAAAACTGTGAACTCAGGCAATTAACTTTCGTTTTGGGTAAAATTACAATGCTTGTTAGAGTGGTGTGGGCTAGTCAATCTCGATGCCCCTGGCTGATGGAACTATACCGCATGCGATTGGCCTGTGACTTGTAGTTGTAAAGAATATGCTCCTAGGGCATGGAAAAGTAACCGGGAAAATCATATTGATGTTGTGACAAATATTAGGAAAAAAAAAAATGGCCTACCCAAATCTTAGTTGATTCTTATCTAAAAACTTTAATTAATTAAAGCTAAACTTGTAGGTCAGAGACTTGTTCAGTTACTTCTGTCAATCCTGTGACATGACTCGATCGTCCTGTCACCTCACTTCGCTTTACAGTTCCCTTTCCTCCCAAATTACAACATAACGAAGATGAAATAGTACCTCTAGGATCTAGCAAACAGCACGAAAACCTGTGCTCTTGAGTGCCAAGGACTCATGGTTTCTGGCTTCAATCTTTGAAAATCTTAATGCCCAATGGCTAATGGTCTTTGCGATAGAGATAGCAATTTTGCTAACACGCGCTCAATGCATGTTATGCACCCCTTGGAGTAGAAGTCATATGACCGCGTGCATATCTCCTCTTTGACTCCACTACAGAAAGAGAAAGAGAAGGAATCCGAGCTCTGTCATACTGAAGACACGATGCCTTAAATTGCGTGCCCTTTCATAACTTTAAAGCCTCTTTTTGTGCAGTCATTCAATCCAAAAAATTGTCAATGCCCACGCCCCTTCATGGCCAGTGACTACACACAACTCTCCTACGAGCCAACTATGCATCAAATTCTGTCAACCGGGGGAGTAGACTTGGCCCACATAACACATTGGAATCACCATCTATTTTGTCCCACGTTTCAAAATCTACGAATGTAAACTGTTGCGGGGAAAAAAAAGTTATGTTTTACAATTTTCGAGTCTCACGACAAATAAATAAAGCTTCTTTAGTAGGATACCTTTGGACTTTACAAGGCTGGGCGAGTTTTCCAGGGAGAAAATTTAGACATAGATACGATGCAGAGGGGGGATCCATCCATACAAATCTAGCAGAAGAAAAAACCTGGCATGCATGCAGACCCTTAAACACAAATATGCATGAGAGAAATTACGAATACCTCCTTTGAAATTTTTATTTCTATATAAACGGCCAAGATTTGAAGTTTTCCAGGAAGGAATGTGAAAATCTTAATGATATAGTGGTAACAAATACATCGAAAGAGACAATGTCCGTAGGACCAGATACTTCATGCGGTGAGATTTCTCCATCAGAAATACTCCATTTCCTTCGCTCTGTTAAATCTAGGTGCATAGATTTATAGAGCTGATCATATAGAAGTCTTGCTACAGCTAGGATTTCAGGGCTATATATGACTAGGTAGGGTTTTGCATGGTTTTGGGCTCTGCTCTCTTTTGCTTTAGTCATTAAGCCTTTTACCAGCTATGGGGTCGAATTATTTGCTTGGTTTTATGTGTTGGCTGTTCTATTGAATGTTGGGAACAGTTCACACTTTTCGTAAAGCTATCTGGCCGTATCTGGTCCTATGGCCTAAAAGTTGCGTGCACTAATGGCTTGCTGAATTCGTTTGTGTATGCACTTTTCTTGTGCCATTTATAATGATTAAATGCAAGAGATTTGTTAGATAAAGTAATCTAAGATTACACTTATCTGATATGATTTCTGCCTCATTTTAATTACCTTATGCAATAACTGTATAGGTCCAAGTAACATGATTCAGACATTAGTGATCATATTAATGTGAGAAATTATGTAATAACAAAAGTGAAATGCAAATTGAAGAAAAGATGTCAATTGATGGACAAGAGAGAGAAGCAAGTTAACAAGCAAGGCTACTTTCTTTTGTTTGCATTTAGATGCTCTAATCTAAAGGACAGTTTGTGCTGACAAATTTTGGAAACTGTAAATAGACTGCATGCGATGCAGTGGGTGCGGCTGATGTTATATGAATGAATACGAATCCAGCCAAACATGCTTCTTGCTTGCTTGCTTGTTTACTCTCTCTCCCATGTGAACTTGCACCTTTTTCTTTTCTAGTAGTCATTTCTTGCAGAAGAAAGAGTCAAAAAGTTGAGTTGAGTCAATCTTTGAATGCAGAATGCTGTACAGAGAAATTCATTTTCACCATTATTCTTTGGACAGTGAAAAATTCTTTTCACCCCGTTAGTCGATTGAAAGAAACTCCAATTGTTGGGCTTCTCATGTTTCAGCATCGCATGGCCTGCACTGTATGTCCCAGTCCAGAAACCATGGGCTGCATCCACAAGCTAGCAGCCCAATTTACTACTCAAAATTTGTGTCCATTATCTCTATTATCCTTTTGAATAGAATGTAATGATTGTTATTTTCCTTTCTTACTAGTAAAATATTACAGATATTTATACCTACCAAGAGCAAATTCTTGGAAAGAGAGGAGATGTATCATTACATATTAGACTTTTCTTCTCTACCAACACCCCAAAGTATCAGTAGAATGCCATGGATCATGTGATGAAGTATGTGGTCGGGTTTGTTAAGGATCAGCGAGGGGCCCAAATCATAGAGTCTAAATCCACGATATCCAATTTTTGGGTCTACATGATCGATCAGATGGCGATGCATAATTCCAATGTCACCAATTGACTATTGACAAATCACAATCTGTGATCTGCTCAGAGTTTACTAAAAACATCTTTTAAAAATAAGATTCTCCACGCAACGCAAATGTAATGAATCTAACAACAGCATTATGACCCCAAATTCGCCCCAACTGGTAAAGCCCGCGAAGCAATTTTTCCTCCTCTTTCATTGAGACATAAGAACAAACACATCGTTTCTGTGTAGTACATGAGAAAACCTCGGTCTCTATTACGATATAGTCTACTTTCATTTTCTTAACAACTCATTTGACCTTGTCTTCTATATTTAACCAAAATAATTAAGAGAGAGAGAGTTCTTGTTCAAACTTTTGTTCTCAAGTTTTTGACATTCCCATTTTTGAGAAGTCAAGAAATTTCGGCCAAAGCCCATGTGATCCATGTCATTGATTCTTCACGAAAACAAGGAATCTCGAGTACTCGGATTCAAAAGTTCAATCTTTTGCCCTACCCTGATTCCTTTTCTGTACCGAATCTTTGAGTAGCCCTAAAATAAGTAGAAATTTAGAATTTGGGGCTAGACCCATTTGACCCGTCGTTTGATTCTTCAAGTAAACGAGAATCCAGAAATACCCAGATGCAAGAGCCATCCTGAATGGCCAAGTTCTTCTTTTCTTCGACAAATCTTTGAAGAAACCCTAGTTTTTCAATTGTTTGGGAAGAAATCAAGAATTTGGGGCAAACGAAACCTTGATTTCTCTGCGAGAAATTGCCTTTTTTAAAGCTATTGGTGATTGTTTGTTTGATGGAACCATCATTTTCACCAATCTTGGTAATTCTAGGCCTTATTTTCACCATTTTTGGTATTATTGTTGATTCAGAGGCGCAATATGCAAGCAATTTAAACCCCCCACCATCTCCGCCGCATCGTCTTCCACCACCTCCATCACCAGCAGCAGCAGCAGCTACTCCTCCATCATCACCACTACCACCACCAGCTACACCTCCGTCACCACCTCCAAGATCAACGCCGCCGCATGCATCACGGCTGCCACGGGAATCGCCGCTGCCTTCACCTTCACCTCCCCAGGTGTCAAGGTCACCGCCGCGATCACCGAATAGTTTCCAAAACAAACCATCAAATGCTCGAAGAAGGCCGCCAGCACCACCACCACCACCAAAACAGGGGAACAAGCTCAATACAGGAAAAAAGATTGGATTGTTGTTTGCTGGCATTGCAGCAATTTTGCAGATTGGTGTTGTGGGGTTCTTGGTTTTCAAGAGAAGACAACTTTTGAAGATCAACGAAAGATATGAAACTTACTCCTCTTGAACTTCTTTGTTTATAGGTTTCTTGAACTTTATTATGTGAATTCTTTGTACTGGAAAGGTAAATTACAATATGGGGGTGAGAGCCTTGTAATGCTGAGGGTTTTATTGGATTCAGATTCTTTGACGAGTTGTTAAGGGTAGAGGCATTATGTATTGATGGGTAAATATTGCGGATTTACTGTGAAGCACAGGTCTTCGTTTGGGTCCTTGCCGTTTATCTGTAAATGGGTAATTATTGATTGAAATTTTTCTTGATCTTATTGGTGTATTGTTCATTTTGGTTATGTGGATTTGTTTAGACAGCATATACTTCAAAGCAGGAGAAAACTTTTTCTCTTCAGAGTCATTGGTTTTTGAATTTTGTCTGTTAACTGCAAAGATAGGAAATATTGAAGGATTACAATGATAATGCATAGTCACTTCCTCTTAAATACTTGCTAGAAACTATTACTTGGACTCATATCTTGTTGCGGTTTAGTGTAGTTTTACTTTTATTAACATTAAACGACCAATGCTTGATTAAGTAAAAGCTTCAAGGTGATCGTTGTGATTTGTAGGTGATGGATACAGTAATTGGTCTACCTTTAAAACGGTTGAGTTGCTGGAGTACGGGTGTTTGGGATAGTTGTTTAACATGTCTGGTTTACTGCATTTGCAATAGGAATACGAACTTCTAAGGTTCTGTTAAGCTTTTGTGTATGGTATGCTTGGATTTATTGATGAAAACATCTGTTCCTTGTGATGTTGATTCTACCCTTTTGGAAATTTGATGTTGTGCTCTTGCATGTCTTGTTATACGTGTCTGTTTGATGAAACTACTGGAGCATGTATTGGCCCTTTTTGGTTGGTTGCATTCAGAATTTACTTTGGGCGTTTCAACTTTCATGCAAGAAAAATATCTTAATTTGTCATTTTCATGTTTTCTTGGTTGTAATTTTTGATAATAAACTTGGAAGTTATGAATATTGAGCTTCAGGATTGGACAATTCGTAGGTAGCCGCCCTTTGGTAATACACTGCATATTTTAAGTGGATTGTATGTACTGCAATATTTTCATTCCAGGTTTACTACAGAACTTGAACTGATATTGGAAACTCAATGAACTATTTATCATGGTTAAACTATGTGATGGAGAGTGTCAACGGTCCACCACGTTCTTTTATTTATTTTTTCTCTGTTCTGCTGTTCACTAAGTGGTGTTGTTGATGGTCTTCGTCACTGCTGTTCAATAAATAACCGTTGCATTCTTGATCATAAAATGTTTGAAGTCCTGCGCTTTGATGCAGTCGTGAGTGAGAGAAACGTTGAGACATGCATTTTGGTTATCCCTTGCTGTGTTTAGATTACTGTTATCCCTTGCCGTGTTTAGTTTACTTTCCCTGTAATGGAATTGCACAGTTTTCCTTTTCTGCTTAATAGGCATTTTAGTTGATATCTCTGCAATGGAATGGATATGAGTTGGAGACGGGATCATGCTGCCCATTTGTTATTGACTGGACCTTGATCTGGATTTTAGATCAGAATGTATCTACATTTAGGTTGTATGCAAAATCTGTGGAGAAAATCTAGCTGAAGATTTGCAAAATAGCTGGAGTTTGTGAAAACTATTTTTAGCATCTAAGCTTATTTCATTTCAACGCACAATCAAACCAGCTTTGGTTGGCATTAGCTTAAATGGGCTGCTTAACCATTAATTGATGCTTTTCTGTGAACAGCGAAGTTAAAATGCGTGTTGCTTTCGGTAAAAGGAAACAAATAAGGACTTTTCTGTAATTTGACATATGGCAGATGCACATCATTTCAGGCTCTTCGGAAGTTGATCAATGATTTTCTCCCGTCCTTAATTGGAGGAAAACTTTTAGCTTGGGACCCAACAGAAATTAACTAGGGGTCTTTTTGTTAAGCTGTAATAAGTAAGGAAGCTTATTCATAATTTGACAGTGTAAAATATCGTTTCAGTACGGACTACAGACACTTTTCCAATGTTAGACCCACAACCCTGGCAAATAATGAAATAAGCCTAGGGTTCTTCAAGAAATTAACCCAGACAAGGGTCTTTCCGTAATTTAACCAAATATGGGATAAATATTTTTATTTAGCCTTTGATTTTTTTTTTTTTTCTATAATTAATATGACAGAAAATAAAATTAATCCTCATCATGCAATTCTGATAACAAGAGGTGGAAGTGTAAATTAATAGAAACAAAAATCAGAAATGAGAGGGAAAATCAAGGTTCGTGGCTTAGGATTGGGACACAGCTTCTGAAGGTTGAAGATGATGAACATGGCATGCATGTTCCGGTGAGGTGTCAGGCACAGCAGTTAATATGAGCTGCATTGTTGTCTGCTTGTCTGGTCTGGTGGACAATGCTTCATGTCATATTCCCCGTATGATCGGCTTAACTTCTCCTCGATATGTACAGGCAGTTTCATCCCAGCCCCAGGTAGAGGGAAGTTTAGAGCTGTGTCACTCTCAAGACTTGTTAATGAGGCTGTAGCAGTATGGAATATTAGAGGAAATACGAGCCAACTGGGTTATCCATCGATCTTGGAATGCTTTTGGCTGGTTCATTCATGGAAGAACCAAGGACAGTGATCAGCAGCTCTATGTAGTAATTACACAAATATGTTTCAGAGTCGTTTGAGATTCATTCATTCAAGCATTATATGTATATTGAGACAGAGGAAGTATCCATGAGATGCGACCCTGAAGCATACAAAAGAAGATGCCACTCACGCAAGTAAAAGTTGTACAAATTCCAAACATGTTTCCTTCAGGGGAATAAGGGAAATTTGAGTGTCAAAAAGCAAAAGCAAGATATTAATCATTCTGGCCCCTCCATTATCAATCAAACTTTTTAAGCAAAACAAAGCTCTTTCCCAGCCACAACCTTCAACAAAGCCAGTGTTACCACCAGCTGTGACTCTTTTGGACATAAGTTTGATGGTCAATTATTGAGAGTACTTGATGATCTTCAAATATCTGCAAAGACCCCAAAAGAAAAAAAATCGAAGTTAAAGAAGACAAAAAAATGGAACAGCAATAACACTGCAAGCAAAAGAGAATTAATTTAATGAGATCATTGAATTAATTATTATACCTGAATGCATCCGGGAATTGGAAGAAAGATCAAGCCATGAGTCTGAGTTCTTTGGAGGCCATTCTTCAAAGAAATGGTGCAATGGCTTTTGTGTTTCATCTTCCTTTTCCATCTTCATTGACCTTGCTGATTTGAAATCAGTTCCTAAAACAAAACAATGCTGCTCCTCAGCAGCCTGTTGTTTTGAATTATCAGAAAAGCTTTGAAACTGTGACTGATGAGAGTATCCTTTGTAGGAATCTTCAATGGTCATCAATGGCTGACATGAATCTTGAAAACTTCGAACACTTCCTGAAGCTTCTGGGAAGAAAGCTCTCTCATCAACACTGTCCCTTATTCCATGAAAATACCTACTTAATTTCAGCAAAAACAATATATTCTCATGTTAATTAACTAGTCGTATTCGAAGGAAGGGAAACAACAGAAATAAAGCCATGCTGCTTGTTTTGTTTACATTTTAACACAAACCTGTAATCTTTGTCAGCCTGAGAACAGGATCCAGAGTCCAGAAAAAGATGATGTGTAGTCATGTTATCATGAGTTGACAGACTAGAAGAACCAGGAGGTCTTGACGAATAGGAAGAGTGAGAATAAAGAAAAGGATTTAGATGAGCAGTCCTTTGAGCCGGATCTTGATGGGCATAGATTTCAGGAGATATAGAAGAAGATAGTGGAGAGAAAGAGTGAGAAGAAGAAGAAGAAGCTGTTGCTGTATTCATGGAGATGTTTCTGCCGAAAGATGAAACAGATGGAGAAGGGTTTGTAGCTGCAGATATTGTTGTAGTTGTTGACGATGAAGAAGTAATTACTTCCACATGCTTTCTTGAACGATTTCTACCTCTGTGCATGTGTCTTTCACAATACTTTGATTCAGGGTATGCTTCTTTTGAGCATCTCCATTTTTTCCCATCTGTTCTTCTGCATCTCCCTGGCTCTGGGTCTGCTTTTCTGCCAAAACCCACCTGAAAACAACCCCACCCAACTGCACCAACCACAGTCACAACAACTTATTTCTATTTCTACTCCATTTGACCAAAAAAAATACTTAAAATGCAACAAAAATACGATTTTGAACTAACCAGAAACAAGGGCCTAACATAAATTTCTTTGCATAGATTTCAGCTTGAAAGTTATATTTTGAACAGAAAAAGAGAATATTGAAGCTAAAGTACTTTAAGAAAGAAGTGCTTACTATGTTGAGGAGGGAAGAGTCTTGCGGCCAAAGAAGAATCCAAGCTTCTTTTGACTGAGTAAATAAGGTCAGCTGGAATAGGAACTCCCGACACCATGTATTTGAATATGAGAGCTTGATGTTCAAGTTCTTGCCATTGTGTTGGGGTAAAAGGAGACCTATGATCTCTTGCACCAAAGATAGTTGCACCAGCAGTCATCATTTTTGAAAAAGAAAAGTTACAAAATGAAATAACGGAAGAAAGATCTTCAGAAAAGAAGAATTAGACGAAGAAGAGGAAGATGGAAGATTAAGTAACAAGAAGTTACAAGGAGATGAGTTGAGAGAAAGAGAGAGAGAGAAAAGGCTTCTTCTTGCTGTTGGGCTGTTGATAGTTTTGAAGGGTATTTTTGCAGAGTCCAATGGTTGCAGAATCTTCTTCTGTGCATGGATAAAAACTAATGGCTCTGATGATACTGCTGCCACCTGCTCTTTCTCTCTCTCTCTTTGAGTACTGAGTGAGTCTGCTCTTATTGTGACTGCAACTCTGTTTGCTTCTGCTCTGTTGCTGCCTTTGTTGCTGCTACTGTCTCTGACAGCTTTACAGAAATCCATAAACAAATGTACAGTAAAACAAGTTAAATTTAATTCACATATAGCCATACATCCCTTGTACAATCCACCTTTTGCTTTCCACTTGCTCCTTTTCCACGTAAAATCATCACACTTGCAAAGACAACAACATCGAATTTTATAGCAAAATAACCCAATTTTAAGAACTGTTTTTGATTATAATCCAAAATTGAGAGTATTTTTTTTTTATCCAAAAATGATTTATTTGGTTAATGTCATGAAAAATTTTGAGACAACATCATACAAGTAGTGGTATCTAAGGTTTCTATACAGAGAGATGAAGATGGAAGAGGCCCATTAACCGAGTCTGCTTTATTGTGCGGATTAAATGTTGCCTTTTCTTTAATAACCCTTTCGTTTTTCCCCACGCCTAGTCTACTTTTTCGTGTGTAAAAATAATTTGAAGTAGCCAGGTTCGTTTCATAGTGGATTTGTCATTTCAGAAGCCTCTCTTGCTTTCTTCCTTTGAATCCATTTACTGCTTTTTCTTCGATACAACATGGTAGAAATGCACTTCAATTTCGCTCTAAATTAAACCAACTAAACTCATTTGTTGTACTTATTTGCATAAACACCCCAACAAGCATTTTTGGATATGATTTGTGTGAGCTAATCAAAACATATATCACAGCCATTTTTCATGAGGATTGTTTTATTACATATATACACAC
>CP135551.1:352444-436324 GCA_032402905.1 Khaya senegalensis | reverse complement strand
ATTAAGTCATATTGATTTTTGAGTACTCCAATTTGGAATCTTTATTAGGATATACAACATTAAGTATTGACTATCAATTAGATAAAATTATAATTATTTTATAAAGGATTCAGTCTGTTGTTAAATTTGATGTTGTACTTCATGTCTAATAATTTTATTTTATAATAATTATAAATTAAAAATCACATAGCACATCAATTTTGATTCAAGTTACTATACAACAGTTTCAAACATGCTCTCCAAATCAATTAACCACTAAGTTACATAAACTAAATGTTTGTGGGACAAGAAATTAATGCTTTTCACATGGAAATGAAGAAGCAACAACAGACAAGTTGAAATCATAGCAGAACATTGATCTGTCTTGAATCTAGCTAGTCTGCAATAGGAACCAAAAATATTTGCTTTAAAGAGGCCACCTGATCTCAAAGAACAAAGATTCTCTCAAAGAACTAACTTTTAAGGATATAGTGATATTTAAGCATAAAAGATAACGAAAGATTGGATTTTATTTTAACTATTTTTTTATCTTTTAATAAATAAAAATTAGTCAAGCATAATAAAAAATTCCTACATCGGTTCATTTCTTCTGTAACAATTAAAGTTGAAATTCTCTTTCCATACAATTTAAAGTATTAAATTAAATGGGGATAAAAGGAGTTCATAGTAGAATTTATTGTTTGTGACAACACAAAAACTAAAAGAATATATATAAAGCAAAAGTTAATGGCAATAAAATAGAAAAGAAATGCAATACTGAATCATATTATTTTTAAATAATAAAACTTAAATTTTTTCATTTACAAGATAGAATAAAGAGGTAGAAACTTTTTCTTTTTTCCTCTCACAATGTTTGAACATTTTTAATTGAACTTCTCATATTGTATGTGTTTATTATTATTTTTTTTCTCACAGGTATGACTCTAGCCTAAATTCAATAAAATGTTGGGTGTATCCGACTCAAGTCTATTAGAGTTTTTGTTGCACTATATGAGTCTGACCTATAATGGATAGAATGTTGGGTCAATTCGATTCAAGTTTAATAGAATTTCATTGTATATTACTATGTTTAAAGACAAAAGCTTGTAATTAATCGTTGATGAAGAATTAATGCAAAGAAAAAGGAAACAAGAAAAAAACATTTGTATTTGTCAAACCGAATAGATTAGAGCTGATCAGGAATTTAAGCAACAGAAAAAGGCTGTCGCCAGCACGTGATTCACTAACCAGGTCAGTCACTGATACCAGATAATTAACTGTTTGTTTTCTTGTGACCAAACCATGCTGGGGCATGAATTGGAAGCAAAGTACTGGAGTTGTTCTTGTTTCCCAATTTTTTTGTTTCGGCTACAGAGATTTCTGCAGCCTTTTGTTTTGGAAGAAGTTTGAGCAGGATCCATTAGTGATCAGTTTTAGTGAAAGAGTTCGATCAGTTCTTGTGCTAATTTATAATAAGAAATCCAAACAGGCTAATTCATCCAATCTGTAGAAAGATTTGAAAATTATTATTTTCCACTCTTTGAAAGCAAATATACCTTCCCCTCCTTGAACTTATGTTGGAATTCCTTTTATGTTCTTTGACTCAAATCCAAGAAATCGAGTACTTGATTTCTTGAATGCACTTATCACGTATCTTATGTAGCCTTTTGTTTCTTTGTCTCCCAAGCCCCGACTAGATGAATCTCCATTGATTTTGTGTACTAATTAATTGTATTCTTGCATTGGTTCATTTCTTATATAACAATCAAAGTTGAAATTCTCTTTTCGTGCAATCTATAGTGTCAAATCAATTGGGAAGAGTAGAAGATCATGATAGAAATCATTGTTTGTGACAACACAAAAAACAAAAAGAAAATATATATAAAAAAAAGTGCAAGTTAATAGCTATAAACTAAGAAAGAGACTTAGTATTGAATCATATTATTTCTAAATATTAAAGTTTGAATTTTGTCATTTACAAAATAGAATAAAGAGATACACACTTTTCTTTTTTCTCTCACAATGTTCAATCATTTTTAATTGAACTTATTATTATTGTATGTGTTTATTTTTGTAGCATCGTATGTGTAACACCCTATTTTTCTTTAATATATGCTATATATTTATATATAGATAATAAATTGTGTTTTTGGGGATATATGTATTATATAAAAAATAAATAAATATTTTAGAAATAAATTATAAATTTAGGATCAAATAGATAGAAATAGGTTAAATTAAGAATTAAATTGATATTTTACACTAGTATAAATAGAATTATTGATTTGTATTTAGGGTTTTGACTTATTTGGGAGAAAGAAAGATAATAAGAGTAAGGGACAAAAATAGAAAAAAGATAAAGAAAAAATAATAAGTTTTTTTTTCTTATTTTATATTGATTTTTGGTTAATAATTTACGATAAATAATAAACAATTTTATTATTTAAGTTTTATAGAATATTATGATTGGAATTTATAATCAGATTGTGATGTTAAGATTAAATTTTTATAATTAAAAAATTAAAAAAATTTTATTTATGGAGAGATAATTGAGAAAAAATAAAATTTCTACAAAAATAATATTATGACAGTGACTTAATTCGTAAATTTTATAAAATTTTGTATTTTGAATTTGTCAAAACTATTTTAAATAATAAACTTAATGTCTTTAGGGTTATTATCAATTTTGTTTGATTAAAAATATTATGTTTTTAATTTTTAATAATTTTTTGAATTTGACTCTAGAATAGAAAAAATTGTTTATTTTTGTAGAAAAATTGAATGATAAAATTTTTTTAATTAACCAAAGCATTTTGAAAAATTATAAAATTTTATGTATTAATTTTTAATTATATTTAGTTTATTATTCTAAAATTTTAGGATAAAATTCTATCTTTATGATTTGTTATGAAATTTTGAATAAAAATTGCTTACTGCCAATTTTTGTTTGACAAAATTTGACAATTTAAAAATAAAATTTGTTTTAAATAGTTAGAGTATGAATTTAAACTAAAAAATTTTAATAACTTATTGTTTATATGTCTTTATTATCTTTACAAAATTTTATGATATTTAGGAATATATTGTATTTTCTAAAAATCAATTATTTAGAGTTACTCAATATATGGCATAATATTATCAATTATTTATGATTAAGTTTAGACTAATTTATAATTAGAAATATTTGACTAATTAATTTATTTATGAATTTTTTTATAAGTTATATAAAATTTTTTATATTCATAAATTTTTGTGAATGTTTTAATATTACTCGATGCTTTAAAATTAGGAGCATTACAATATGAGTTTGGCTTAATCTAGTAAAATATTGGGTGGATTCAACTCAAGTCTATTAAAGTTTTTGTTGCACAATATGAGTCTCGCCTAAGTCGTCAACTCAAGTTTATTAGAATTTCATTATATATTACAATGTTTAAAGACAAAGCTTGTAATTAATCGTATCCGAAATTCTGTAATTTCGGCTGTCAAGGCCTTGGGATTTCTGCTTGTGAAAGTTTCTACTGCTTTTCCAATCATTCTCTTGTGGATCCCTGCATAGATAGTGCCCAGAACTGAGCAATTTCTTCGCACTCTAGCTCTTGCTTAACATCTATGACTGTGCAACAGATACATCAATTCGCATTCAGATTACTGTACAACAGTTTCAACGATTACTCAGATTCAATTAACAGTAAGTTACATGTACAAAGTGTTCGTGTGACAGGAAATTAATGCTTTTCACATGGAAACAAAGGAGCGACAGCAGAAAAGATGAAATCACAGTAGAACATTCACCTGTCTTGCATCCGGCAAGTCTGCAACAGGAACCAAACTATGTTAATATTAGCAAACTGAAAGATGGGATTTCATAATATATTTCATTAAACGTTTCCTGGTTTGAAGTCAGAAACATTGGCTTCAGAGAGGTCCATTTGGTCCCAAAAAGCACATAGCAGAATCCAACACAGACTTGTAATTTTTTATTCTATTCTTTTCTTCGTGGGTTTTCTAGCTCCTTCCTCTTTTTCTTTTCTCTTTTTATAATATGGGTTGACTAGAAGAATATATAACATGAAACATGCTCAGCTACAGGAAAAGGCTATTCAAAATTCAGGGTAATCAGAAAGAGAACTAGATACATACTTGGAAGGATATTAAAGAAGAAACCAAACACAACTACATTTACACCGAAACTTTTACTATTCAGTTAAGGGTATGTTTGATATTGAGATGTGATGACTTTTAAAATATAGCTAACATATAGCTAATATGATGTGGAATGTCCAATTAACAAAGCTAATATGATGTGGAGGCACTAAATATCCAATTTTACTCAAAATGTAGATGTATTCTACTATTAATGTAACATGGGTATACAGCTCATCACTAATTAGTTATTGGACTTTGCAACTTAAAAGGTGTCTATGTAATTAGAAAAATTTAAATTATATAGACGATAGCTCAAACTTACGATGTAGGATATAACAATTAAAATTGAGTGGAATCACCCCATCACCAAACCCACCTTAAGTATGATTGCTCAATACTATTTATCCCATTGTCAAAAATTTAAAAGTACTAGTTTTATATTTAACAATTAATTGTTAATGACATGTGCATAAGCTTAGCAAGTCAAATGTCTTCACTTAATATATTATACATTATATTGATTGATAATCTAGATTAAGTCATATTAATTTTTGAGTAATCGAATTTAGCATCTTTATTAGGATGTATAACAGTAAGTGTTGACTATAAATTAGATAAAATTATAATTATTTTGTAAGGCATTCAGTCTGCTCTTAAATTTGACATTGCACTTCATGTTTAATCATTTTATTTTATAATAATTATAAATTAAAAATTATGTAATACATCAATTGTGATTCAAATTACTGTACAACAGTTTCAAACATACTCTTGAAATCAATTAAGCACTAAGTTACATAAACAAAGTGTTCATGTGACAAGAAATTAATGCTTTTCACATGGAAATGAAAAAGCAAAAATAGATAAGGTGAAATCATAGCAGAACATTGATTTGTCTCGAATCTAGCTAGTCTACAATAGAAATCAGAAACATTGATTTCAGAAAGGTTCATCTAGCCTTAAAGAATAAAGATTCTCTTTTAATTTTTTATATTTTTAATTTTTAAAAATTCAGTAATACACAAGTATAAAAGATAATGAAAGTTATTATTTTATTTTAACTAATTTTTTTATTTTTTTTATTTGAATCTATGAATTTGTATCTTCTGTTTTCCAATGCCATACTCTCCACATAATGTTTGCATATGTTGACATCATACATAATCATTTTAATCAAGTCCAAATCAACAAAGAAATTGAATATTCATATTCTTATGCAACGTGGTGAAATTGAATCTCAAAACCAGGGAGAAATAAACTATCAACATTTATACTATAGCCTCTAGTAAAGTGATGAAGAAAGACACAAATCAATGGGGCAAGAGATAGGGCAGATTGCATGTATCATGAAAATCTTATCGCCTTGCTTCTCGTATGGCTAAGACCAGTTTGCGTGTCAACATAACATTTAATCACTCCCTTGCCTTCTCCTTCAAGTTGTCCCCACAGTGCCTTATGTACAAGGCAAGTGTGTAGTGTTCTTCCACATTGAATTTAATCACAGCTTATTAAATTAAAAGAACATGTGGAAGAATGTGGGCCTGTGTTGCTACCGCATATACTATATTCAAATTAGTCAACAAGAATTAATAATTTAGTTAATTCAATTAAGCAAACAAATAACAAGTACAATAATAATAATAATAATAATTAAAGAACATTGTCTCCACAAGATAATTACATTCATAATTACTTGGTTGGTTCAAGAATGCTACCGTAAGTGGATAAGAACGTGTCAAGCAAGAGAGGAAACTGCAACCTTGCGAATAGGGTGACAGGAAGACAGCCAAGTAGAGTCATTGGAATAATAACCCGTGTCCATGGACGAGAAAGAGTTTTGGAAATTGTTGCAGCAAATGCAACCATCATGCTTGCAATAGAAACGAACAGAGTGATGGGGCCCATAATTAATTTTTTCGGCAAAGATTCAAGAAAATCTTCTACCGTGTAACGTGAAGTGAGGATCCCTAAGAATATCAGCAACAAAGTAGTTGAAGAACATAGAGCAACGGCATCTGACACGGCAAAGATTATGAAAGGTATCTTACGTAAGAAAATGGGTTTTCCTTGGGTGTCATTGCCACCAGGTACAATGAAAGCTGCGGCAAATACTACTGTGATTATGAGATAAACTGCGACTGTGCACGATTGAGCAGTGTCCTTCATCCATTTTTCACCGTCTTTGACTAATTGCTTGTGCTCCTTGGTGAAAACCTCCCTCGGAGTTTTATTAGCAGCATTACGGTGTTCTTGAGAGGATGTGTAGTAAATACTTTCCGCAGCCTAACAATACCAAGTAACCATAAGGCCTGAATTATCATGTAAAAATTTAATTTTTTTAGACTCATAAAAATGTAAAACATATCGTAATGATATAATACTGTCACGTTAATTTGTATACACGAAATATTTTGATATGGGTAGAAATCATAGATCTTTTATTATGGATTTATTACCTTAAACCATTGCAACTCCCTCTGCATCTGCAATGCTGCACCAGGGACTTGGCTTGAAGGTGCCAACCGTGGTGCTAAATGTGAGGTGTTGTCATAGCTTTCCTCCAAGTTCGGCTGATTCAATTTAGCCGCTCCGATGGCTTTATGTATGAGATTAAAAACCTTTGCCTGGCGAAATCGAACGTCCATAATTTCATTGACAAGCTCGTAAATCCCAAATCTTTCAGCTGTGAACATTATTGGAATTAAGCCTGCAGCTTCTAATGAAATCCATCGAACATCATTCTCACTATTCCAAGTGTTTGCGTACTTTTTAATTTTTCAGTACGTATGTGTTTGATGCTTGGGACTGCTAGTCAACTCTCAAGGATCAATATTCGATGGATTAGTTCCTTTTGAAAAAAAAAAGCTTAATTTAAGAAAACAAATTCACATTTACTTACCTATCACTGTGAGGGCATTCCAGAGCATGATACATAATTTTTTATGCAAATCACCTGTGAAATAGACAAAATATAAACCAGCTTCTCCATATCATTAATTCTATGTATTGCATGTAAATGTACAAACTAATTGCTGTCACGATTTGTCCAAGAAATCAGAAAGGTCCGAATTTTGTTAACCAGCAGTTCTCCAAGTCCCTTTTCCATTCACAGGATGATGAGAATCATATTCCTCTTACAAAGGAATAGCTGCAAGGACACACAAGGCACTTTAATCAATCTGTTATGAATCAACTGACTTTAATTAAATTTGCTCAAGATTGTGGACATCAACTGCGATAAATTAAGCGTTGCCAATATCCAAGTTGACTCCCACTTGCAAACGCCATAGGCTTTGTAGCCAGCAATGTTAAAATATATCTCCTGTGCACGTTTCGATTGCGAGCTAACTTTGGATATCTTTTCAGTAGATCATAAGCTATACCTGTGAATATAGTAGAGACGAAAATTATTAGAGCACTGCAATACATTGTGATAAATAAATATGTAAAATAGATGGGGTCAATATGACACAACACAATTCTAGTAGAAACATATATTAAATGGTAAGTACGTGGGTCAGCACAAAAACAAAAATAATTAATTATACTTCTTAAAAAATCAACTATACCTTTAGTAATATTCTTAATATTATAATTATAAACTCAAAATGAACTTGAATCTTAGCACCGCAATAAATTATGTTATGCAGTGAAATGAGAGTGTCAATGCATCGTGCTTGTTATAAATCTAGTGTGAATGCAGTTACCATAGAGATTAGAATTGATCAAACATTTAAGTAGTAGAAAACCATCGCCTTCATCGAGGGGTATTTCAGTGACAGAGAGCAGGTATTGAACTGTCTCCTCCCCGCCATATCTTGCTGCTACATGAACTGGAAGATAATCAAACCGATTCCTTACATACAGCAAGTTTTTGCTCTTACGAACGAAGATTTCTGAAAACTTCACGGCGTCACGACCAGCAGCGTGGTTCAGAGGCGTGTTGCCGTTATCATTAAAGGATTTGATGAAAACTGGCCTATTTCATTGATAAAATTATTACAATATATATACAACTTAAAGGAAAGAAATCCTGCTAATGTAGGATACACAATAGGAAGTTATATCAACTGGTCAATAAACATAATTACAGCAGGAATATAATGGGCTAAATAAGGAAATCGTAGATGCGCTAGCTGTCTATTCTATCATGCCCCCGCAAGTGCAAGGCTCCTGGGAGGACACTAAGCTTGGATCGATGAGTAAGAAATTGTTTCCGAGCTAAAGGTTTAGTGAGAGAGTCAGCAATCTAGTCAGATGTGTGAACATGAGATATACGAAGTAGCTTACGGGAGACTTGGTCACGGACAAAATGAAAGTCAATGGCAATGTGCTTCATATGGGAATAAAATATAGGATTGGAGCATAAATATGTAGCCCCAACATTGTCACAATAGATGGTGGGAGTAGTAAGGGATGAGACATGAAGTTCACGAAGTAGGTGAGTGAGCCAATTAACCTCGGCAGTGGCAGCAGCAATGGCACGGTATTCAGCTTCAATGGAAGACCAAGCGATGGTGGATTGTTTCTTTGAACTCCAACTAATAGGATTAGAGCGAAGGAAAACAACATAAGCAGAAGTAGAGTGACGAGTGTCTGCATCACCAACCCAATCAGCGTTGGCAAATGCATGGACCGTAAGAGGAGAGTGAGCCAAAAGGAGAATACCATAATGGTGGATTGCCTTTATCGCTGACCTATGGCTCCAGGTCAGTGATTTCATATCCATTATTGCTGTTAACCGAGTTAGTGGAAGAAGTTCGAGCAGGATCCATCAGTGATCAGTTTTAATGAAACAGTACGATCAGTTCTTCTGCCAATTTATAATAAGAAGTCCAAAAAGGCTAATCCAGCCAATCTGTAGGAAGAAATGAAAATTATTACTTTGTACTCTTTGAAAGCAAATATAACTTCCCCTTCTTGTACTTATGTTGGGATTTCCTTATATGTTCTTTGACTCAAATCCTAGAAATCAAGTACTAGATTTCTTGAATGCACTTATCACGTATCTGGTGTCGTATGTAGCCTTTTGTTTCTTTGTCTCCCAAGCCCCGACTAGATGAATCTCCATTGATTAATTGTATTCTTGTATTGGTTCATTTCTTCTGAAACAATCAAAGTTGAAATTCTTTTCTACAACTTGCTGTTATTTTGATTTCAACTTGCTTTTTTTTTTGTTTGGCTGCTTGAATCACATAACAATTGCTATATTTGATTTAAGGCACATCGAAAGTTGATGTACTATAACTTTCAATTTTATTACAATGAACTTGGTAGTTATCACATATGACTGAATAGATGATTGGTCAATATCAGTTGTCTGTCCAGTAGTTTATAAAACCAAATATTTTAACTATTGCAATTAAAGTTAAATAAAACACAATATTCACAAACATAGTGGAAAATAACAATTAATTTCATATATAATTCGTAAAATGTGACAAGGAACAATCAATTTTCTCCTCAAGAGAATCAATTACATCTTACTTTATTGGTTGTAAAATGCTAGGCCTGTAAGTGGCCAAGTACATTTCAACCAAGAGAGGAAACAGTGACCTTGCGAATAAGATGACGGGTACACAACCAAGTAGAGCCATTGGAATAATGACCCATCTCCATGGATAAGAAAGAACTATGTAAATTGTTGCACCAAATGTTACCATCATGCATGCAATAGAGAGGAACACAGTGATGAGGCCGATAATTAATTTCTTCGGCAAGGATTCAAGGAAATCTTCTTCCGAGAAACGTGAAGTAAGGATGCCCAAGAACTTTAGCAACCAAGTAATGGAAGAAAAGAGTGCAAGCGCATCTGATATGGCAAACAAAACGAAAGATTGTTCATGCAAGAAATTGGGTATCCCTCCATTGTTGATGCCACCTGGTACAGTGAAAGCTGCGGCAAATACTACGGTGATCACAAGCGTAGCAACAACTGTGCACGATTGAGCAGTGTCCTTCATCCATTTTTCACCTTGTTCGACTAATTTCTCGTGTTCTTCAGTGAACATCTCTCTAGGAGTTTTCCCTAAAGAGTTTTGTTGTTCTTGAAGGGATGGAAAGAGTTTTTCTAAGGCCTGAAGAAAAAAGTTAGGAATTAAGATAATAACAAGATCATTTTCCCAGAAACATTATTTTACGGAATGATTAATGTATTATAACTATCTCAGTCTCACCTTGAACCATTGCAACTCCCTCTGCATTTGCAATGCTGCTCCTGGGACTTGACTTGAAGGTACAAACTTTGCAGCCAAATGCAAAATGTTATTGCCAGAGTTATCATTAAAGCCATCCGCCCTGTTGGAATTAATGCAAACAGAGAAAAATTAACTGGAATTAATATATATTCTATCTATGGAACCACTGCCCTCTGATTAGTCAGAAAAATCTGCACGTAAGAAAAATATTTAAATAGTGGTACATTATTTTGTAGCCCTGCGGTAGCAACTCCTTTTCGAAACACACCCAGTCTTTGAGCCCTACCAGTTGATATATGAGATTGAAAACCTTTTCTTGGCGATGTAAGACTGCAAGTTTAAATATATTATGTCCATCTTTGTCATAGAAAGTAAATGAATAAAAATAAGCATTCATAATTTCCTCGACAATCTCGTGAATCCCCAATTTTGCAGCTGTGAGGATTGGCATCTTTAGTGACTCTGAGGCTTCTTCAAAGTTCCAAAACCTTTCACCACACATTATTCTCACTATTTCAAGTGCTTGCATATGTGTTAACTTCTTATCATATATGTGTTTGATTTCTGGAGCTGCAATTGATCTGAAGTCAGTCAATTGAAAGAAAAATCAGTTTTAAGAGAACAGTGTGGAAGCTTAATTACATAGATGCACGATGGCCTTCCATGACAAAGTACGCAATTTCTGGCGCAATGCATCTGTAATACAAACAAATGGCTTCAGGATCACAGCTTGCTACATAAAACTATTGTAGACGACACATAGGATAACAAACATACAAGTAATGAGAGATTTACGCACCAAATTCTGTAACGATTTTCCGAAGGTACCCAGAAGCTTTCGACGTTCCAAATTTTGTAATGATTTTTCGAAGGTATCCAAAACCTTTTGTGGAATTAGTAGGGTAGCTTTTTGATCTCTCAATTTGGTTCTCCATATCTGGATTCTCTTTGGTTTGAAGGGAAGAAATATCATCCCCATTCACAGGAATGCCTACATCATAAGCGAAGTGAGAATTAAGTACTGAATTTGAATATAGTATATGCATTTAATTGATTTTGTGGAAAGAAAATGCTCCTGACACTAACAATAATAAGTTAACTTTTGCCAATGTCCAAGTCGATTTCCACTTGCAAACTCCAGAGGCTTTTTAGCCAGTATTTCTAAAATAATTTTTCTATTTTTTATATCATCAGCCAACGCTGGATGTTGCTTCAATAACTCAAGAGCTACACCTGCGAGTGCATGCGCATGGAGCAAACGCAATAAATTAGTTGCTGATGAAGAATGAATGCAAAGAAAAGGAAACGAAAACATTTGTATTCAACAAACCGAATAGATTAGAGCCGATCAGGAATTTAAGCAACAGAAAGCGACTGTCGCCGGTATCTGGTTTCCTAAGCAGGTCAGTCACTGGTAATAGATAATTAACCGTTTCCTTATGACCAAACCATGCCGCGTGATGAATTGGAAGATAACCACTGTGGTTCGTCGCGTTTGCCAAATCTTTGTATCGGCTTACAAAGATTTCCGCAGCCTTTGTATTGCCAAATATAGCTGCATAGGATAGAGCAGTGTCGCCATTAGAATCTCCTCGTGCCAATGCCTCTTGAGAGACCTCTGAATCTGATGCAAGTTTCTTCACCAGCCCATTGGCGTTTTCACCCGAGCAAACAATTTTATGGAAAATCGTCTCTGAAAATTCTGTAATGTTGGCTGTCAAGGCCTTGGGATTTTCCCATACGAACTTTTCTACTGCTTTCCAATCATTGTTTTGTATAGCCCTGCATAGAGGCCAGAAGTGAACAATTTCTTGGTACTCTAGCTCCCTTAATTCTTCCCCTATTCTCGCCTCTGCATAAATGAGAAAATAAAAGAAGTCTTCAGTGTTCTCAGTGTAACTAATGTACTATCAGAAGAATATATTACTACTTAATGATTATGCATGACTGCATATGTCCATCTTACCGCGTCTTTCTAGATATTCCCTCCTGCGGAGCTGTAGAATAAACACTCAAGGTTTTAGCTAAGTTTTGATTAGGGGTTGTCAATGAAGAATAATAATTCAGTTAATCCTATATGAAATCTTAAACCAAGGTGAGGAGGCCCTAGGCCTGATTTGTCTTACCTCTGTCTCCTCTATCTCCGTCCTTTCTAGTGTGGCTGGATCAGTGTATATCTTACGAAGTCTGTGTAGAAATTTACGAAGGAGACTTCTTCCAGGGGATGGATGCGGAAAGCGGAAATAAGAACGCACAGGCATTGGTAAAAATTAATTTAAAGTAATAGTAAGGATGTCAAAAGAAAAATGAAACCAGTGTATACAAAGATCATAATATTGTTGTTATGATGAATTTGAGTTGTTGGAAAAGACATATATATATAGATATACATACAAACACTTTCTTCTGCCTGAAATTAAATTAGAATTTACGTTACTAATCAAAGTGTTTGGTTCTACTCTGAAATCTCTTTATTCTATTCTTTTCTTTGTTGGTTTTCTAGCTCTTTCCTCTTTTTCTTCTCTCCTCTTATAGTACGGGCTAACCAGAAGAATATATAACATGAAACACACTCGGCTACAGTAAAAGGCTACTTAAAATTCCAGGGTTGTCAGAAAGAGAAGTGGATGCATACTTCGAACTTGGAAGGATATTGAGATGCGGTGGCTTTTAAAACATAGCTAACGTGATATGGAATCGCCCTAATATCAAACGGACCTTAAGTATGATTGCTCAAGACTATCTGGATGTTAAAAATTTAGAAGTACTGCATTTATATTTACATTAATTAATGATTAATTGTTAATGACATGCCCATAAGCTATCAAATATTATATTGATTGATAATCTAGATTAAGTCATATTAATTTTTGAGTACTCGAATTAGGCATCTTTATCAGGATGTTTAACATTAAGTGTTGGCTATCAATTAGATAAAATTATAGTTATTTTGTAAAGTATTTAGTCTGCTGTTAAATTTGATATTGTATTTCATGTCTAATAATTTTATTTTATAATAATTATAAATTAAAAATTACACTGTACATCAACTTTGATTCAAAAAATTGTACAACAGTTTCAAACATACCCTCAAAATCAATTAACTACTAAGTTACATAAACAAAGTGTTCATGTGACAAGAAATTAATGAAGAAGCAAAAACAGATAAGGTGAAACCACAACAGAACATTGATCTGTCATGGATTTGGCTAGTCTGCAACAGAAACTAGAAACATTGGTTTCAGATAAGTCCATCTGGTCCCAAGGACAAAGATTCTCTCTTAATCTTTTGTATTCTTAATTTTTAAAAATTCAATAACACACCAGCATAAAATATAATGAAGGCTTATATTTTATTTTATTTTTTTATTTTTTAATAACTAAAAATTAGTTGACGGTCAAGAATTCTTATATCAATTCATTTCTTCTGTAACAATTAAAGTTAAAATTCACTTTTTAGTACAATCTAAAGTATTAAGGGGTTTTATTAGATACTTTTTTTTAAATTTGTAAAAATTTTACTTTATAATAAAATTTGTAAAAAGGCACGTTTACCTACCCTCAAACCTAGTTAAAAGACAAATATACCCTAATTTGTTTATTCTTCGTACATAAAATCATAATTTATTTATTCTTATCTAATTTTTAAAATTTATTACGTATTCTTTTTAAAACAAATAAAATAAAATTTTATTAAAAAATTTTAATTTTACACGTGTGCAAGGATGCACTATTAATTTTTTAATAAATTAATTTTTTTATTTTTCAATCTTTTAAAAAGTAAAAATTAGTTAGGGGTCAAGGATTCTTACATCAATTCATTTCTTCTATAACAATCAAAGTTAAATTCGCTTTTTGTACAATATAAAGTGTTAAGGGGTTTTGTCATATACCTTTATTGAAATTTGTGAAAATTTCACTTCGTAGTAAAACTTATAGAAAAACACATTTACCTCTCTTCTAACCTAATCAAAAGATAAATATACTCTTGATTTGTATATTCTCCATAAATAAAATCTTAATTTACTTATCTAATTTTTAAAATTTATTATGTATACTTTCTAAAACAAATAAAATAAGATTTTATTAAAAAAAATCTTAATTATATATACACACGTATGTATTATTAATTTTTTAATAAATTAATTTAAACTTACTATTCCATATAAGATTCAAAATTTATATTAAAAAATGATATATTATATAAACATTTAAATAGTGTTAATTAATAATAATATTAAAATTATTCACTGGAATGCCTACACATCATAAGGGAAGTGAGAAAAGTACTGAATTTGAATGTAGTATATGTATTTAATTGATTTTGTAGAAAGAAAGTGCTTATGACACTAACAACAATAAGTTAACTTTTGCCAAAATCCTAGCCGATTTCCACTTGCAAACTCTAGAGGCTTTTTAGCCAGTATTTCTAAAACAATTTTCTTATTGTTTTTCTCCTTAGCTAAGTCTGGATATTGGTTCAATAACTGAAGAGCTACACCTGCAAGTGCATGCGCATGGAGAAATGATAAAAAATCAGAGCAAACGCAATAAGTTATTTGCTGATGAATAACAAATGCAAAGAAAAGGAAACAAAAACATTGGTATTGCACAAACCGAATAGATTAGAGCTGATCAGGAATTTAAGCAACCGAAAGCGAACGGCGCCAGCATTTGATTCCCTAAGCAGTTCAGTCCTTGGTAGCAGATAATTAACTGTTTCCTCATGACCAAACCATGCTGCGTGATGAATTGGAAGATAACCACTGTTGTTCATCGCGTTTGCCAAATTTTCGTATCGGCTTACAAAGATTTCCGCAGCCTTTGTATTGCCAAATATGGCTGCATTGGATAGAGCGGTGTCGCCATTAGAATCTCCTCGTTTCAATGCCTCTTCAGTGACCTTTAAATCTGATGCAAATTTCTTCACAAGCCAAATGGCGTTTTCATCCGAGCAAGCAATGTTATGGAAAATCGTCTCTGAAAATTCTGTAATGTTGGCTGTCAAGGCGTTGGGATTTTCCCCTACGAACTTTTCTACTACTTTCCAATCATTCTTTTGTATAGCCCTGCATGGAGGCCAGAAGTGAACAATTTCTTGGTACTCTAGCTCTTCCTTTTTTTGTCGTTCCCTTAATTCTTCCCTTATTCTCGCCTCTGCATATATGAGAAAATAAAAGAAGTCTTCAGTGTTCTCAGTGTAACTAATGTACTATCAGAAGAATGTATTACTACTTAATGATTACGCATGTCTGCAATATGTCTATCTTACCGCGTCTTTCTAGATATTCCCTCCTGCGGAGCTGCAGAATAAAAACTCAAGGTTTAAGCAAAGTTTTGACTCACGGTTGTCAATGAAGAATAATGATTAAGTTAATCCTATATGAAATCTTAAACCAAGGTGAGGAGGCCTTAGGCCTGATTTGTCTTACCTTTATCTTCTTCCATTCTAGAGTTGCTGGAACAATGTATATCTTACGGAGTCTGTCTAGAAATTTACTAAGGAGACTTCTTCCAGGGGATGGCGGCAGAAAGGGGGAATAACCACGCACAATAACCATTGGTAATAATTAATTTCAAGTAACAGTAAGGATGTCAAAAGAAAATTGAAACCAGTGTATACAAAGATCATAATATAGTTGTTATGATGAATTTGAGTTGTTGGAAAAGACATATATATATATATATATATATCGATGCATACACTTTCTTCTGCCTGAAATTGAATTAGAATTTGCGTTACTAATCAAAGTGTTTGGTTCTACTCTGAAATCTCTTTATTCTATTCTTTTCTCTGTTGGTTTTCTAGCTCTTTCCCCTTTTTATTCTCTCCTTTTATAGTACGGGCTAACCAGAAGAATATATAACATGAAATCAAACGGACCTTAAGTATGATTGCTCAAGACTATCTCGATGTTAAAAATTTAAGAGTACTACTTTTATATTTACATTAATTAATGATTAATTGTTAATTACATGTGCATAAGCTATCATATATTATATTGATTGATAATCCAAATTAAGTCATATTAATTTTTGAGTACTCGAATTAAGTATCTTTATTATGATATATAACATTAAAGGTTGATTATCAATTAGATAAAATTATAATTATTTTCTAAAGCATTTAGTCTGCTGTTAAATGTCTAATAATTTTATTTGATAATAATTATAAATTAAAAATTACAATGTACATTAACTTTGATTCAAAAAATTGTACAACAATTTCAATCGTACCTCAAAATCAATTAACTACTAAATTACATTAAACAAAGTGTTCATGTGACAAGAAATTAATGCTTTAACATGGAAATGAAGAAGGAAAAATAGCTAAGGTGAAATCACAACAGAACATTGATCTGTATTGAATCTGGCTAATCAGCAACAAGAACCAGAAACATTGGTTTCAAAGAGGTCCATCTGGTCTCAAGAACAATGATTCTCTCTTAGTTTTTTATTTTCTTAATTTTTAAAAATTCAGTGACACACTAACATAAAAGATAATAAAGACTTATATTTTAATTAAGACTTATATTTTATTTTAACTATTTTTTATTTTTTTAATAATTAAAAATTAGTTGAGGGTCAAGGATACTTATATCGATTCATTTCTTCTATAACAATTAAAGTTGAAATTCATTTTTTTGTACAACCTAAAATATTAAGAGGTTTTATCAAATACTTTTGAAATTGATAAAAATTTTATTTTATTGTAAAATTTGTAAAAAGGCACATTCACCTCCCCTCATATCTAATCAAATGATAAATATATCCTTAATTTATTTATTCTTCATAAATAAAATCACAATTTACTTACTCTTATCTAATTTTTAAAATTTATTATATATACTTTTTAAAACAAATAAAATAAAATTTTATTAAAAAATTTTAATTTTACACATGCGTGGGATACATTATTAATTTTATAATAAATTAATTTTTTATTTTTTAATCTTTTAATAAGCAAAAATTAGTTAAGGGTCAAAGATTCTTACATCAATTCATTTCTTTTATAACAATCAAAGTTAAAATTCACTTTTGTTATAATCTAAAGTGTTAAAGAGTTTTGTTATATACCTTCCTTGGGATTTGTGAAAATTTTATTTTTTGGTAAAATTTGCATAAAGGCATATTTATCTTCCCTCTAACCTAATCAAAAGACAAATATACTATTGATTTGTTGATTCTCCATAAATAAAATCTTAATTTACTTATTTAATTTTTAAAATTTATTATGTATACTTTCTAAAATAAATAAAATAAAATTTTATTAAAAAATCTTAATTATATATACACATATACATTATTAATTTTCTAATGAATTAATTTAAAATTACTTACTATTCCATATAAAATTTATAATCTATATTTGAAAAATATTATATTATATAAACATTCAAATGGTGTTAATTAATAATAATATTAAAATTATTCTAATTTTATTATTTACAAAAATTTTAAACCAAAATAAATATACTATAAAATTTTATTATTATTAAAATATTATAATAAATTTTAATAAATTCTAAAAATTAAATAAGAATAAGTAAATTAGAGTTTTATTTATGAAGAACAAACAAATTAGGGATATATTTATCTTTTGGTTATGACCTAAGGAAGATGAATGCATTTTTTCACAAACTTTATTACAAAATAAAATTTTTATAAATTTCTAAAAAAATAACTGATAAAACCCTGAAGTATTAAATTAAATGAGGACAGTGCGAGTTCATGGTAGAAATTACTACTTGTGACACAAAAAATAAAAAATATATATATATAGAAAAAAAAAGTGAAAGTTAATAGCAATAAAATAGAAAAAAAAATGTAACACTAAATCATATTATTTTTAAATATTAAAACTTGAATCTTTTTATTTAAAAAGATAGAATAAAGAGAAATAAACTTTTTCTTTTTTCTCTCACAATGTTTGAACATTTTTAATTGAACTTCTCATTATTGTATGCGTTTATTTTTGTTGCACAGCATGAGTCTGGCCTAAATTCAATAAAATTTCAGGTGGAACCGACTCAAGTATATTAGAATTTTTGTTGCACAGTATGAGTCTGACCTGCGTCCGGTAGAATGTTGGGTCGATCTGACTCAAGTTTATCAGAATTTCATTATATATTACAATGTTCAAAGACAAAGCTTGCAGTTAATCGTTTGATGAAGAATTAAAGCAAAGAAATGGAAACAAAAACATGAGATTAAAGCTGATCAGGAATTTAAGCAACAGAGAGAGACTGTCGGCAGCTTGTGATTCCTTAAGCAGGTCAGTCACTGATTGCAAATAATTAACTGTTTGTTTCCTTGTTACCAAGCCATGCTGCGAGATGAATTGGAAAAAAATTACGGGAGTTCTTCAACTTACAGAGATTTCCGCAGCCTTTTGTATTGCCAAATAGAGCTGCAAAGGATAGAGCAGTGTTGGAGTTAGAGTCTCCTCGTGCCAATGTCTCTGTAGAGACCTTTGGTGTAAGTTTCTTCACGAGCCAAATGGTGTTTTCACCCGACCAACAATTGCATGGAAAATCGTCTCCGAAAATTCTGTAATTTCGGTTGTCAAGGCCTTGGGACTTCTGCTTACGAATGTTTCTACTGCTTTTCCAATCACTCTCTTGTAGATCCCTGCATAGATAGAGCCCAGAACTGTGCAATTTCTTCGTACTCTAGCTCTTGCTTAACATCAATTTCTGTACAACAGATACATCAATTTGGATTCAGATTATGTACAGCAGTTTCAACGATTACTCAAAATCAATTAACAGTAAGTTACATAAACAAAGTGTTGTGTGACAGGAAATTAATGCTTTTCCCAATGGAAAAAAAGAAGCAACAGCAAAAAAGATGAAATCACAGTAGAATATTGACCTGTCATGCATCTGGCTAGTCTGCAACAGGAACTAAACTATATTAATATTAGCAAACGGAAAGACGAGATTTCATAATATATTTCATTAAACATTTCCTGATTTGAAGTCAGAAACATTGGTTTCAGAGAGCTCCATCTGGTCCCAAAAGGCACGAAGCAGAAACCAACAAAGAGTTGTAATTTTTAATTAGCAGAAAAAGAGTTTGCCGTCTCTTGCCAATTCAGAATTCAACCCCATATATCATAATCCTCAAAACTATCAAACAAAGTTGATCTCAACAACCATGACATACGAATGAATAAGTTAATAGCCAAAACAAAGAAGAGACAAATTCTGTTTATTAATACAAACATCACATCTTCCAAACAAACAGCACACCCAACGCTTTCAATATTCTCTCCATTGGCCCATTAATCAACCAACAACTCTACAAGATATGCATGTATGCATCATCCCCTTTTGGTCAATGATCAAACACTTTCAGCTCTCTCTGTTGTTTTCCTCTTTCAAACACTTTCCATCTCTTCTCAAGAACAATGACTACAAATCCCAACTCGGATCATATATTAGATGGGTTGGAAGATTCGGTATCGTTCCTTTCATCGTTCTTGGATGATCCTTACAACACGAACGAGATCGATGCATATCCGTGGTGGAATCCAGGTCAAGATTTAGCCCAAGATGAGTTCATTAATACTACTGATGATACTCCTTTGAATTACACAAACAGTACGGCAAATATAAGTAATACCACTAGTGTAATACCTGCTGATTCTGCTGTTCCTAGTCATCCTACACCGTCTGATTCAACCAGAAAACGGAGAAACGCTGACGACCATCTTCAAAGGTCTTCTCAAAATCATCACCAGAGGAAGAATCAGGGACGTCGGATCAATGAAACTGAAGAAGGCAATGAAGAAGGGGTGACAGTTAAGAGGCCAGCTGGTAACAAGAAAAACACAAGCAAGTCTACGGGAAATAACAGTGGTAATGGTAATAACAAGGAAGGAAGATGGGCAGAGCAGTTGCTTAACCCTTGTGCCGCAGCCGTCACGGCCGGCAACCTGACACGTGTGCAACACCTACTATATGTCCTCCATGAACTTGCCTCGTCAACCGGTGATGCCAACCACCGGCTGGCAGCTCACGGGCTCCGAGCCCTGACTCATCACCTACACTCTTTATCATCTTCTTCCACTTCTACCTCAATAGGGCCCATCACTTTTGCTTCTACAGAACCAAGATTTTTCCAGAAATCTTTGCTCAATTTCTATGATAAGAGCCCGTGGTTTGCCTTTCCTAATAACATTGCAAACTCTTCTATCCTCCAAATTGTCGGTCAAGATCAAAATGATTATGCGCCAAATCTTCACATCCTTGATATTGGAGTTTCTCATGGTGTGCAATGGCCTACACTTCTCGAGGCCTTGACTCGAAGAGCAGGGGGTCCTCCTCCTCTAGTTCGCCTCACAATCATCGCTCCAACTGCTGATTATGATCAAAACACAGAGACCCCATTCTCAGTTGGTCCACAGGGTGACAATTATTCCTTGCAGCTTCTTGCTTTTGCCAAGCGTATGAACATAGACTTGCAAATCAATAGACTAGATAACCACCCATTACAGAATCTCAATGCCCAAATCATTGGCACCTCTGCTGAAGAAACATTAATAGTTTGCGCGCAGTTTAGGCTTCATCAATTGAATCACAACACACCAGATGAAAGAACAGAATTCTTGGAAGTGTTAAGAAGTTTGGAGCCAAAAGGAGTGATACTCAGTGAAAACAACATGGATTGCAGCTGCAGCAATTGTGGGGACTTTGCTACAGGTTTTGCACGGCGTGTAGAGTACTTATGGAGGTTTCTGGATTCAACAAGCGCAGCATTCAAAGGGCGGGAGAGCGAAGAACGACGGGTAATGGAAGGAGAGGCAGCAAAAGCATTGACAAACAGGGGAGAGATGAATGAAAGGCCAGAGAAATGGTGTGAAAGAATGAGAGGAGTCGGGTTTGTCGGAGAAGTTTTCGGAGAGGACGCCATTGATGGAGGTAGAGCTTTGTTGAGGAAGTATGACAGCAACTGGGAGATGCGAGTTGAGGAAAAAGTTGGATGCATTGGGTTATGGTGGAAAGGGCAGCCTGTTTCCTTCTGTTCACTGTGGAAATTGAACGTCAAAGTAGAAGACAGTTAGAATATTTGGTCTTGTGTTTCTTTATTATGAATTTCTCAGTATATTCTACATTTGCAATCGCTTTCTAGTTTTCAAATGAAACCATGTACAAAAATATTCACAATTCCAGACTCTAATCCAAGCATGTGTATTTGAGACAAAAATTTCCCAGTGACGGAAAGCAAAATGCTCCGACCCTTAAACTCTAATGCTCAAGAAAAATATATCCGCATTGAATTCCTAATGGCCATCCGACAAATAGGACACTTTGGCGCTACTTCTCGTTCAACGGATATGGCACATCGATGACAGCAAACGACATGCCCGCATGGACTAAATACAGACGTCCTCCTCCTCATAAGGCAGATAACACACAGCTGCCCATCTGGAATATCTCCTGCTGCTTCTTCATCGCCAACCTGAGAGTCATCATTGCTAGGAGCTTGGGTTGGTTGCTGCAACCTTCTTTGCTGCCTACATTCTTTCCATCTATTCCAGTTCCTGAGACAATTTTTAATTCAAAACTACATTACCATGTCAACATAAGCTCCCAACAGCATATTGAATTTGTTCCAAGTAGTCAATGGGATGTGTTTACAAGAAGTAATGGGAGAGAGATGGTAAAATGCAATATCTTATGTTAAAACTATGTACCTGAAAATAGCGTAGCCTAGGATACCAATTGACAGTGAACCAAGAACAAAACCACTCCAGAAGAGTATTTTAGTTCTGTATGTGAGATCTACCACCATCTGATCCTTAGTCAGCTTGGTCCTGCAAAAGGCCAAGAAATGAAGTTAATTAATCCACTATAGGCAAGACCCCTGACAGAAGACAATCTAAACATGCATAAATTCAGCAGTCAGATGCATGCATGAAAGAAGTCCTATACATCTAAAGCCTGATAAATTTCTTGTCTAGCAGAACAAGAACGATTTTGAAATCATATTCCACTTCCATGAATTATAGAGCAGCATATTCTTTTCATTTTGTTGGTAAGAAATGGGAATATAAAATTATATCATCAAAAAGTGAACAACATTTTTGGAGTATAGATGTACATGTATAGGTCAAGATAGCTCAAAATCAAGATATCTGGACATGTAGAAGACTCCTCAAGTCATCGAAAGGAATCAGAAAGACAATAGTGTTAAATCAAGTCACCTGCCAATTATGACAAATAAGGCAGTATATATTTAATTTAGTATATTCCATCCCCATCCTAAAACAGAAATTGAGTCACATGAAACACATGCATGAAATTATGGAAAGCAAAAATTGGGCCAAAACCCCTGGAAACCTACCAAACTCTTCAACTGCCTCTAAAATGAACAGCAACAAGATATAATTCAATTTGCATCAGAACAAGGAAGAAAATCTTGCATCACACAACTGCATGAATTTTTGCATTTCCAACTACAAAAGAAAACAAGAACTGTTCTTGAAAAAATCCCCTTACAGAAAATACGGCAGATCCCTGCATGATTTGATCTCAGGAATCCCATTTTTGAAACTGCAAGAGCCAATGGCACTTATAACCTTCCCTAGAGGAAGAATTTTCTCTTCATCAAGCACACCAACCTTCAACATGCAAAAATAGCAGAACATCATGCATATGTAACAAAAATGATAATTGGGAGACCAAAAAGAGCAACAGCAAAGCAAGAAGAATTTCCAGCAGTGGCATGTTCTCAGATTTTCTCAGAATGCATTACAAGCATTCATAATTTGCAATTTTTGAACTTACAAGGTACTCCTGACCGAAAACTGCCTGAATAAATGTATAGGGAGAAACATCAATAGGTTTCAAGTGATGATAAACTGTAGTAAGAGGCAAGGTATGTGTAGAGCCGGCCATGTCCACGAAAACATAATCAGACTCTGGCCACCAACCACCTTCAACAAGAATAAAAGGAACCTACAAAAAGAAACATTAACATTGATACTATTATCTGAAGTCAAAAACTGCTTTACGTATGCCAATACTGAAATACTGGAAAAAAAGTAATATTTGACACAACAGCATTTCTCAAGATAAAATTAATTCAAACAGAAAAAATATCCATTTAAGTTAACAAAGATCAGTAGTTATCTAACCGTTCTCAAGGAGGTTGATTCTCTGTTTTTCCAAGATCTTCCAAAGATGGAACGTATATCAGGAGTCCACCCAAAAAAGCCCCTCCATTCATTGTGTATGCACTTTAAAGCATATTAACCACAAAATCAGCACAGAGTTATCTAAAAATTAACTAAAAATCATGCAAAATTTGGGAAGAAACCAAAAAATTTCAGTACTATTCCTTGAACAATCAACAAGATTGCTTAATCATGGGATTATGATAAATCTATTTTTCCCTATAAACCTAAGGAACTCTATTTTTCAAGATTTGAGATGTAGATACACACACACACACACACACACAAAAAGAACTATAAAGATTCGGAAAAAGGTGAGAAAGTTGTCTATTAGCCCTCCTAAGATACATAGAAATTCTCAAAGAGACATTACACCAAAAGAACATCAGGTTCAGTTGCCAAGAGATCATCTAACAATGAAACTATAAGCTACAGAGCACATGCACACTTTTTATACAGAAGAATCACAAACTCCCATCTCAAGCAACAAACCAACTCTATTAACTTTATTTAACATCAATAAAAAACTTGTTTCACTATAAGTATTCATATAAGCAAACGTACATACAAAAATAACACACAGCAAAAAAAAAAAAAAAAAAAAAAACAAAACTTTCAAATTCAATTGCTTTCCCACCACCACGGTTTCTTAAAATCCAAGCGCATATGTTTAAATACACAGAAAAAGTACAGTCCACAAATATAGGCCTAATTCAGACATAAATGCAAACAAAAACATTTGTAAATTCTAAGCATGTTAGCGTACAGAGTATATGTTCTCTTCAGTTCCAAACAACAACGACTCTGTTTCAAGATTCAATATTTATTCCCAATTCTGACAAATACCAAAATAAAATACAAAAATAAATCGTTGCCCAGAATACCAAAAGAATTAAGTGAGCAAACGTAGAAATGAAATTACGTACAATTTGTGTTCGTTGAATAATAACAGCTTTATCTCCACTCTCGTGAGAGACCAAAACACCATTATTGTTCGTCAAGTTCTTCCAGTTCTTTCCATCACCGACTGATTTCGGTTCCACTTGGCCTCGCACAATGACAAGCTGGCTATTTTGCCCTTGATCAGACGACTGCGATCGGTTTTCGTCTAATAGAACGCGAAGATCGGAGACTTTGAGCGATGGAGCGCTCCGGACTTTGCGTAGGGCGTTGGAGGAGTATCGGAAGTCCAGAAACGTACGGACGGCAGAATAAGCGAGGGCTACGCCCAAAACGGCGCCGTCGAAGGAGAGCGCCAGCTGATAGACGAGCGACGCTAGGTCGTGTTCGTGCGAGGACATTTTGGAGATTCTCTTCGGTCTTCACATCTGATTACCGTAGCTTGAGGGCGCAAGCGCGTGGAATGACGGATAATTGCCGCCGGCGGTGTCGGCCGTGAGTTGACAAAGAGAGAGTTGGAGTCACGTGATATCCACGTGGGGAGAGTCGTGGTTGCGGTGGTAGCAGCGGACGAGAGAGAGAGTCAGCCTTAGCGCGAGTCGCGAGACTAAGAAGAAAAGGTAAGAATTTGGCCGATTTGTCGGTAGTTTAAAGAACAGAGTTTTCAATGAAAGACGTGTCGTATATTTAGGTTTTATTTGAGATATATGTCGTTTATATTTATCTCCACTCGACGAGTTGTCGTCTATTAGTTTAACCACCATTTCTTTGCACGACATACAGTCCACGTAGTATTAGTGAAAACTAATTGTCGTGTGTATCGTCTTTAAGGATGCGACATGTCGTGGATGTTATTCCTGACATCTACAGTATGATTAACTTGCATAAATTATACTTGAATAAGAAATGTTTTGTAGTCTATGTTGACATTAGATCTCATACAGTAAGTTGGGTTTGACCCGGAACAAATGATGTTATCAAACTATTCAGTTCTTGAGGTGCTTCAACGTTTACAGCATGGCCTGTGTTCTTGATGATTGCCAACCTTGAGTTTGGTCCCAAATGCCTGAAAAATATGTTAAATTTGTCAAGAAAAGTTGTAACTTGGACATAAATTTGAAGATCACAGTTGAAAAGATGAATGAAAGCTTAATTCCGCACCTGTGTAGCTGATGTGCAAAGTCCAGTGGGAAGATATTGTCTTGATCACCCCAGATAATCAATGTTTCCTTCAACCCAGATGAGAGCTTGATTGTTAGTGAGATTAGAAGTGATTTTGATACAAACAGAAGTGCTTTTGAATGATCATATAACTTAAAGATGATGGATTTGATTGCAATGTTTGGTTGGTTCCATAGGCAAAAAGGTTTTTCAAGATTAGAAGGATAGTTGGACAGTTGGGAGCTAGCTAGTAAAATTACTCACAAAAGATGTTCTTACTCAAAAGTGCTTTTCATAGAAGCACTCATCAAGTCCAACAAACCATGAAAAGTTACCTGAGTTAATCTAGGGATGTTTGGATTTGCATCTCTATTCAGCAAGTACTCTACCATTTCCAATTGCTCCTTCCTGTGAGTCCTATGCATCACCTAAAAGAACAGCTCGAAACATCAACAGAATACTTACGAAGAGGCACTGAAAATGATTGGATGACTTGTAAAATTAAGCAGGAAAGTGAGGTTTATTAGTGAAATCAGAAAATAAACTTACATCAATGAACTGACGGAGCATAAAATCAGGAGCCCACTGAAGGAAATTATGATTGTACATTGATAAAGCTACTAGGAACCGTAGATCTTGCGGACTTTCAGGAACCAGAAATCCTGAAATCCGTCTTCCAATTCTTTTCAGGTGCCTTTCTTTCTGGCCCTGTGTACAGCTTATCCCACTGTTCACGATCACAACCTTCTCTACTTCCTCAGGATTCATCTCAGCCATCCGATACGCCACGAACCCGCCGTAGCTGATACCGAACGCCGAGTACCTGTTAACGCCCAATCTTTTCATCCCTTCTGCTATGCACTTTGCTTGGAAAACATCAGTCCTATCCGCCCCGGAAGAATAAGATTTTCCGAAAAACAATAAGTCTGGTATGTACAGATTGAACCTATCTGATAATGAACGGACTTGACGCACGAATTGCCATCGCGAATTCCCACCGTATCCATGAATTACAACCAGATCAGGCCTGTTGAACTTCCTGTGATTTGGCGTCCAGAAATGCAGGGTGGTCTGATCATCTAAATCAACGGTGCATGGAGAGAGATTACAGAGATGGAAATACAGTGAAAGCATCGTATCGATAAATGTGATGACGATCGGGGCCCGGAATAAATCAGAGATCGTGTTTCGGATGAAAGTGAACGTAAATGAGATGAGAAATCGATGTAAAGTCTGCAGGAACAGAAGAAGGTATCGGAAAATCACTATGACTGTGGAGAAGTAGAAGGAGAAGAAGTAATGAAGCTTTTTTGATAAACCCATGGAGAAATTTGGATTGATATTCAGCATGATTTTGCTTGGTTCCAGGGTTTGTGGATAAAATTATGATTCTATGAAGCAGAAAGTGAATTTTGACTTGAAAATTTCCTTGAATCTGGTGCACATGCAATCAACAATGCTACATTATTATAGAATAATGCCAAAACAGGCAGAGAGACATAACATGGGATGGTTGAAAAATAAGCATAGACTGCCATATGTATAACAATTAAGATTAGACCCAACTGACGAAAGCTTTGTTGCCAATAGTGGAGCTTGAAAGGACAATTAAGTCTATGCCTTAAAGCAAAAGTTTGCATAAAATATGTAGGCTCAACCGTGTACGTTTGTTGAACACAAAAGCAAAAGAATGATAAAATTATTCATAAGGTCTTGAGGTCAGCATTGTTCATTAATAAACAATAAGTATGCCAAGTCATTATAAGTTATGAAATGGGGTAGGAAAATGTCTATTATGGACCTGGAATTTGAGTTGAATATATGTATTGAAAGGAGAGGAAAAAGAGTGAACTATTTCAGGCAATCAATCGTGGCAGCCCATCCCTTAGACATATATGAGCCCACTGTTGTCTGGTTAGAGGTAGCACTTGTAAAATCTTTCTTGGGTAGTCACCACTGTCTCTCTGCAATGGAGACCCTTGTATGCCGGATTCATACCCCTCCACCAGAGGAAGAAAATGCCGTCCCTAATGAAAAAGAAGTTCACAATCCAACCACTAGCTAAAGGATAGCCATGGCCGGTAGTGGTGACGTACGGACGGCCGACACAGGCTGTTGGTTAGATTTCAGAGCATTAAACTCTCAGGTATGGACTACACTTTGAGAATTTGCCTAGGACCTTCTAAAACTCAAGAGCACTCCTAGCCACGGCCGGCTAGACAAAACTATAGTGAAGCTGGCTAGGCTGGTCCAAGCAGCAAGTGTCCAGGGAATTCATGGGATTTTTTGTTCATAGTTGTGACAACATATATGGGTACAAAGTGATAAAATTATTGGAAGGATATCTGAAAATGATTACATTATCCTGCGTCCTACGAAGGACAAATAAATAAAGCTACAGTAATAACACAAACTTTTCCTCTTGAATATTCTTCCAACAAAATAAGACAAGCTTAACATGATCAAAGTAAGTTATTTGTCTTTGTACATATGCTATACAAATGAATAAGAATACGCATGACATATACGTATCTATTACTAGCACATCTATATCGAACTCTACAGTAAGCTTAACATACATACACACATACAAACATGTAATGCTCGGGATAAAAGTCAAGTGCTGAAAAAGGCAGCTTCTTCTCCTAGAAGTGATTCCAGCTAGCTAGGGATATTGCTTGAAGTCATGTATGAACACACTAAATTGAAGATACCTTTCTTCCAAAGAATTCCAATCTTCTTCCATAATTATACCTTTTCTTTAACCTTTCTCTCAAGCTTTTCCCAACAATATAACTCTCACTTTTCACTTTTTGGACGGCCTGTCTATCACTTTTGTCATCAAATCACTGCTTTCTGCTTAGATTCCTTCACTTGCCTTCTCTTCTTCCTCCTTTAAATCTCCATTTTTCCCACAGTTTTCTCATATCATCTACCATGGCTGCTAATACATATATTTACACGGGACAAAATTCTCCATCCTCATCTTCTTCTTCACAAAGAGCAGCAGCCATGGGTTTGGCTATGGTATCAGCTGTAGTTTTATCTCCATTGTATTTGACAAAGAAAAATGATCAACATCAGACGAGATTTTATGAGACAAAATATTGGAACTCTAGTTTTGTTCTTCCTATAATACTTGGTGGGCTTATAATTGCCATTAGAACAACTTCAACTTCTTCTTCTTCTTCAATGTCTAGGGCTTCTGTGATTCCATCTCCTGATCCTTCTTGGGTGCTAAGAATTGGGAATTCTTCATTGGGACTTGCTGGGATTTTGGTGATGCTCATGCTTGTGCTTTCATGGCAAGATTCTGTCAAAGATTTCTTTTGGAGATAAATTCCACTTATTATACATAGAAAATATTGTAATGTGTATCACTGTACAAGTAGTGGAACATATAATATTGTAAGCATAATTGATAGTAATAATTCAGGTTCATTGATTTTCTCTATCTATTTATGCTTTCTGAAATTCAGAGAATGTTCTAATTCATGTACAGTAAATTGCCAAATCATTTGTCCTCTGAAGGAGAGACAATTTTCGGACAACTCTAACCTCATTGGCCATGTTTATTTCTTTTCGGCTTCCGAACCTTTGTTCTGCGCATGAGCCCCTTCTCCATAGACACTGATAGAAAACGTGAGAGGGAGCGAGAGAGAGGAACAGGAGGAAAAGAGAGAATATGGCCAGGAGAGAGAGAATCCGACGCCCTTAACTGCCAAGATTGTTTCCTGCTAAAGGGTGAGTCTCAATTTTCATTTGTTTTTCCATCTGCTTACTGCTTTAGTCAATTCTTTTAATCTTGGCTACTACCCTTTGCTGCTGCTGTTGACTTCTTCAGTGGTGGATAATAATTCACTTCCTGTTTGGTTTCCCAGAAAAGAAAATATTGAACTTTTGAATTATTAATATGAAAAAAACTTCGTTTTTCATTTCAGTTATGTTTATCATTGTGTAAGATGCAGAAGCACGCAATCCTAAAACGAGTTAGATCAACTATGATCAATTGTTTATTCTATTGTTGATAAGTGAAAAAAAAAATCCTAAAAAAATTTAGGAATTTGTAATTTTTGCGAGAATCTAGATGAAAATGCACAGCATTATGGGCATGAGTATTGTGATTCAATAGAAGATTTATATAAATCATGTGTTATTCTGTTAGTTTTTGTATAGTATGACATGTGATTGAATGCTTCTTAATGATGCGGTCTGATATGGGTGAAGGTTCTATTTGAAGAATGGCGGAGGAAGATGAGGACTTGCTGATGGTTGCCAATATTGTGAAATCACTGCTGAAATCAATGGGTGTGGAAGATTTTGAATCTCAAGTTATACGCCAGTTCCTGGAATTGTGGTACCGTTATGTCGTTGATGTACAGTCAGATGCACTGGCTACATTTGATTTTGATGATCTCAAGCTTGCTATTCAGTCAAAAGTCAATTTCAGCTTCTCACAACCCCCACCAAGAGTGGTAGGTTAGTGATAGTTATGCTAAGCCTCATCCTGCATGATGTTAGACTTGTTTGGAGAGTCCAGATACATATCAAATGAAACTTAGGCACCGTTTAAGATAAATTTTCTATTTGCTTTTGTCTTGCGTTTGATGTGGTTTACCTTTGATTCTGTTTTCTCAAGGGATTGAATTTATCGGCCATTTCTACCATTCTTGTTCTAGCAAACCATGTTTAAAGTAGCTCGCCTGCAGACTCATAGCTGCAGCAGACCTTGAGTTCAGAAGCACTGTTTTCTTTTTGTTCATCCATTATGTTTATTCAAGATATGAACACCCAAAATCCTACCATCTGTTAGGTACTACTAGATTTGGCTCGAAGCAGGAACAAAATCCCGTTGCCAAGGTCGATATCAGGGCCTGGTATCCCACTTCCACCTGATAAGGACATATTAATTAGCCCCATCTCTCAAGTCCAAAGAGGCAATCTGCTCAGGCAGCTGAAGAAATGGAGGAAGCTGAAGAAAGTGTTGATCCCAACACATCCCAGAAACAGAGGACAGACATGCCACAACATACCCTCAAAGAGTATCATTTCCCTTTGATAGACGTCCAAAGTGAGAAGCACTTGGCTTTTTGAGACTATCTCATTGGCAGCCTGATGTTTGAGAGCTATAGGGAGGAAGATGTACCTTCACTCAAGAAAAAGGAGAAAGAAAGTTGATAATTCATCACCTAATATGCTGATATGTACTGATATCATTGTAATCATCTCGATATTCTGCTTTGCAGGCAATTGACTTTTACTCAAGTCATTCTTTACAATATCTATTTTGGTATTCTGTATTCAGTGCTTGCTTCTATTATATGTTGAACTAGCTTTTTGTTCAAGCATTCTTTTTTCCATGTTTATGAATACCAATTGCAGCACCCCTATTGACAAATACAGAAAATCAAACCAAGTACAGAACGGTGGAATCATATAATGCGGTTTCATTCATGGCTGAAATTTAGTAATTCAATCATTTTGCACTTTGTCGAATCCAGTTAGACATTGTTTCTTCATAACCTAACCATATAACTGTTCTGTACAAACATTTATCATGTATATACATGATTAACCAATTTTACCTGAATGGTATACTGGAAAAGCAACAATGAAACAATGGTCAACTTTTCGAACCAACCATGCTAGTGGGAGCAGGTCCTGTGCTTGATACAGGCAGGCCTCGCTCATACATCCGCTGGATCTCTTCTCTGTATTCTGTCAAAGACTTGTCAGGTATGGCTGGAGTAAGCTCTACCACATCCCCCATCTTCAACTTACATCTGGGATCACCCACTGGCTCGTGGTTCAGCCTTGGCCTCAAATCTTCCTTCATAGGGAACCCATATGATGACCATCTTGAGCTTCCCCGTCCAGCTCTTTCCAACAAGTCCATAATTGTGGAGTCTGCTGGAAACTCCTGCACTGACATCTGCAACATTCCAACACCAAACACATTCAGGCACAATACAAATTCCTCTGTTTAATTGAACTGACAATGACTGAGTCCGCAAAATGCACTTCACTACACAGATGCATGATATAAGAATCAAAATTCGAAACTGACCTTATCGTTCTCAATCATGATGATAAAGACAGGTCCATCATGGGAGCACTGAGGCTTGTAAGAATATGGGCAATCATCAGCATGTGAGGGGAACGTGCATACTGGCTTGATGGAATCAGAATAGCCAATGCAAGACTGATCTTTGCTCATTGTCTCACACTGCCAGGTAAGAACCCATCTTGCCCACTCAACCATCTGAAGCACAAAAGAAGAGTGCTTGCAGTCACCTTCCTTGTATCTCCAATGAGCTGCAAATCCAAACTCAGCTTGCAAATGCATTTTCTTTGTACGGATTTGAACTTCAAGAGGAACTGTACCTTCACCCATCACTACCGTGTGAAGTGACTGATACCTATAAACTCAACTCAGAATTAGAAAAGAATAATAAGTTGCACTCAAAAGACAACATCACTTAAGGGAGATCATACCCATTGAACTTGGGGCAAGTTATGTAGTCCTTCGTCTTTCCAGGTACTTCAGCCCACAACTGGTGAACAACTCTTAATGCTTGGTAACAGTCTTCCTCATTTTGAACAATCAGACGTAGCCCATGAATGTCATGGATTTCATCCATGGTCAGCTTCTTTCTGCACAAGGTTAATTAATATCGAAGTTTAGTCAGGTCAGAACATGTCATTATGTAGTTTCTACTTAGGTGCTTTAAAATTACACTTTCATCCCAGATTTTGACAATAACATAAAATTTAACAATAGAATTTCAAAATAGACAAGACCACTAATGTGCTCACAATCTTGCTCTTATTGAACTACTTGAACCAATTTTTCATAAATTTGGTTTTCCATTCCACTTCAAAAACAGAATAATTTTGGTCCCACACTCAAAACAGAGGATTTACCACAAAGTGTGCAGGATATGGGATTTTGTGAACAAACATGAGAGAGAGAGAGAGTATTCAAGTGTTAAACTTTCATGCATAAGCATGAGAAAGAGAACATACTTCAACATTTTGCAGTGAATGCTGTACAAGCTTTTATGCCGTCCACATAGAACATGATAAGATATTGCTTTATCCTTAAGAGCTTGCTCTAATTTCTCTGTTGCAGAAGTGATCATTGCCTCATCAAAAGATTCTACAAGCTTAGAGGATAATTCTTTGTGCTTCTCTGGGTTAAGATGCTTGAAGCATAGATTTTCTAGTTGCACCTTCCAGGTAGAGATTCCCAAACGGTTCACCAAGGGGACAAAAATCTCCAATGTCTCCTTAGCAAACCTCTGTTGTTTGCACAAAGGTAAAGCATTGAGTGTCATCATGTTGTGCAATCGATCGGCTAATTTGATAAGAACAGCCCTAGCATCTGCCATGGCAAGGAACATGGTGTGTAGTCGATCTGCTTCAACAGTTTTGCTTGCCGTATTGTTCTCACGTGCAAGCTTACTAAATTGACTAAGCTTAGAGACCTAGAAGATGGAATAAAGAAATAAATTAGATATTTTTAATTATTGAATCTATTACTGAAGAATAAACAACTCTCCATTCTTAGTGTTCTGCAATATGACAAACCAGCATAAGAGTGTAACATCGTCAACATTTAACTCTCTTTCATTCAACATTGTCAATAACTTCATCCCTAACTAATGATTGCATCTACAATATTTTGTCTATATATGTTTCATAAAAGCGACTCTGAAAATCAAGTATGCCAGGGATAAAAGCATTGCTTTGTAACATCTTCTGTTCATGCAACCAATATAACACTAACAAGTAACAACTCAACTTTTGTCGGCCAATAATTGAATGATCCATGAACAAATTTTATGCCCAAACAAGAAATATGCCCTTAAACATCTAATGAAAAGACCTTTGTCTGGAGACTCCAGGTCGTTTAGCTAATAAAAATTCTCTCTTACCCCTTCAACCAAATCAGCAACACCAGCTCCAAATACTCTAAAGATATAGTCATAGCTTAGGAAAGCATCATCAAGTGTATCGTGCAAAAGCCCAGCAGCAACCACCGTGGAGTTAGCACCAATGGTGGCTAACAACACTGCAGTTTCCACACAATGTTGCAAATATGGATCGCCACTCGCACGCATCTGCAACAAAGTAAACAACACAAAAACTTTTCAACCCACGTCACCAAAAGTTCCAAACAGTGAAATTCAATGAAAATTCAAAACAATTCCCATTTTTTTAACTTTACCTGTCCACTATGTGCCTTTGCAGCCTCATAGAAAGCCTTGATGACAACACCTTCATGAAAGATTTTATGCTTTAATTGTGCATTAGCAAGGAATTCCTTGGCATAAGATTCTAAATTACCCTCTACAAAGTTATCCTCCATATTAAACGTTAATTCATCAACCAAAACCGAAGATAAACCCACATTTAAACCACCATCATCAACTCGAAAAGTCGGAGAATCATAATCCACACACGACCCTAATGCATTCCTTACAAACCCATTAAATAAACCACTAGAAGATTTCCATGAAGTTTGAAAATTTACATTTACATCGCATTTTTCTCGACTAATTCTTATTGGAGGACTACTTCTGGGATAAGAATATGAACCATTACCACTACATGAAACCGGACCTTGAAACACCGACACCGGACTGTGGTCCCTCTTCAAAGAAGAAGATGAACAACAAAATTTGCTCGGTGAATAAGAGTACCCGAAAGAACTGCTCAGCTCTTTCAATTCTTCACCTCTGTAAGAACCCATCTCTGAAGTTGACGAGAACAGACATGAGAGCCCGCCGATTATCTGCTTCTGCGATGAAGGTGCCGCCGCCACCGTTGATGACGTCGAGGACGAAGATCTTGAATTCAGATCGAAATCATACGTTGTGTGCCCGTTGATTTGGTGCGTCGCCGAACACACACTGCTCGGCGGGCTAGCATACAGCGCTATTGTCGGAACCACCATCCCAGTCATTATTGAAAATCAAAACAAATTACGAATTTTTCTATCTCAATTTTGATCAAAAACAAATTTTGACCAACACCCACTAACTTTTTTGAAACCAGAGAGACTTTATAGGATTTAAGATCCAAAAAAGCCACAGATTTGAGGTAACTTACAGAAGAAATGAAAATGAAAGTCTAAGAATGAGAATTGTCTAAGCTGCTGTAGGTACAGATTTATGGAAAACCAAAGAGGGTATAAGACTACAGAGAATTTACAGAATCTAACCCTAATTTTGTCAGCAAGAGAAAGTCAAACACTGGTTGAAATTTGTAGAGTACAGTTTTCTTCTTCTTCCTTTCGTGATTTTCTGGCAAATTTTCTCCCTCCCTGCCAGATTCTTCCCTGGTTAGTGGCCGTCAGAAGCAACAGTGTAATTACATTTCTACCCTTGTAAAGTTCCGGAATAACGGTAATGTACAAACACAAGTTGCATTGGAATACAAGGGATGAGATTTAATTCGATGGACAATTATTCATTTTTCATTTTTAAAAAATTAGAAATTATTTTTCTAAATTGAAAAATATATTAAAATAAAATTTAAAAAAAAACACATGAATAAAATGTGATCTAATTGGCTTAGTGGGTTAGTTTTTATATTAGTAAATTCACAATTTATGCCTAACTTTGTCTTAGTAAACTTTTGTCTTAGCATTGAAATCTTTGATTTAAATAATTATAAGCTTATCCTCCTAATCTTTCTTCTAATAATTTAATTAGGCCATTGATTTGTAGGAATGACCATGGCATTGGAACTCAAATTTGAAATTTGTATTAATTAATGCTTTCCATGAAAGGAACATTGTTGATTAGTGCCTATTAAAAAGGTGTAATCACCTGCTTAAAGTGCAAGCTAAGTTGTCAAGGGTCCACCTTTTTGATATTTTATTCTCTTCGACGAAGAGAGAGATTGAATAAAATAATTTGATCATATTAATATTAATAATATTGTAGAACTATTTAATTAAAAAAGAAAAAAAAATAAATTAGTTAAAAATAGATAAAAAATAAATAAATTAGTCTAAATAAATGATATGAGAGAATTTTTAATTTTTTTATTTATTATTAATTTATATTTTTTTTTCTCTTTAATAAGATAATTCTATTATGTTATTATATTAATGTAATAAAATTATTTTAATTAAATCTCTTTTTTTTTACTAGTCATCGATCATTTTAAGGATGAGTATATAATTTTTTTTATAAATTTATTTAAAATATTCGTCATAAATTTATTTTTAAATTTTATAACTCAAAATAAACTTACTTAATTAGGAGAATTCAAATAAATTATAGTTCAAATTCACTCGTTAATAAGGTAGAATATAACAATTTTTCTCCTTTAAACTTTACATTTTTATAAAAAGACCATAACAGTCATTTCATATAATAGAAGATATATTATAAATCAAAACATTTACACATTAGATCTCAAGTTAATTTTAATATTATATGTAATAATTCAAACCCAACAACTAAATAGATATTTTTCGCTTTAAATACATAGTTTGATATAGGTTTGTTATTAAATTTTATAACTAAAAATATGTTTATTTAATTATGATAATTCAAATTATATAAATTATAACTTAAACTTATTCATTTAGCGATGTGAAATATAACGTATGTAAATTGATATATAAAAAATATTACGATTAAATAAATAAATACAATTGAAATACAAATTTTTATGATATAAAAAAGCTTTACGATAAAATAAATAATTTATTATGAATAATATTCAAGTTTTATAATTTTAAAGACGAGTAATTCTCTAATCAAATTACACCATTAATAAAATCAAGCATCCTAAGTTGTGAAGTATATTGATGTTTTATAATAAAACATTATAAATAATATTGAGTAATAATGGTAAAATAGTGGAAAATTCAAAAATATCAAAACAAAAAACAGAGGGGTATTTTGGACAATTGACTGGAAGTCAAGTGATTATTCCACGTCAGCATCTAGAAGGTGCAAGTCCACGATAACTACGCACCCACAACTGTTTGATTCTTGCTTTGTCTCTTTCTGTTAAGTCACAGTTTCGTGAACGCCGTTAGGAGCAAGTGTCGTGCTCCAAGCAACTACCACCGCCACATGGTCAGCGGGTGCATCGCACACGTGTCCAAGTAACGACTGGCAGTAGGTGTGCGTTTTTGTTTGGGTGCGGTCACAAGTAGCCAGAGACTGTTACGGTCGGTGCACGTGTTCTCCACTTTTGTACCGACCCGGCTCGGTTCCCCAGTTTCAGACGGTGTCGTTTCTAGTTCCGCAATATATCTTGTATCACTTCACATTAAGAGATTACAAATTTTTTTTTACTATTTAATATTTGATTTAATCATTATGAAATACATAAAAAATGAAGGATTTTCAATGCGATATCTAAATATATATCTTTCCATGGTATCGATATTAAATAATATATCTTTCCGATCTTTAATAAAATTAATTTAATTCTGTAAAAATATTTATTTATACTACTTTTTTTTATCGACCTTACATCAAACAAATTTAGTTAATTAATTGCTAAAAATTTAATATTCATGTGTGAATACAAGTGTATACATATAAATAAAATAAATTTTAAATCATGGCTTAAATTGAATTTGGTTCGATATAATTGATATTAATTTTAATAACCTTATACATAATAGAACTCATGTTGTTAAGCCTTAAAACAATAGAAAAGAAAAAGCTCATGGATATATATTTTCACATGAGTAATAAAAGTGTGTGATTGCAAAGCCATGGTTGTTGGAAAATCAAAATCACATTGAAAAGGTGTTTTCAAAACGTGCAAGCCAACCCAAAACTCCATACAAGGGTTGGGAGTACATGGGTTTTGTTTCTTTGCTTGCACGTTTCTACAACTCTATGTATCACTCTCATCTAATTTTCTTGAGTATGGCATTGGGGTTTCTAACTACCTACAATATTGTTTGTTTTAAGTATTCTAATTAACAAATTATTCATATACATACATCATTTATAAGGTTAAAAAAAAGAGTTATTTTATATTATATAATATCAGGAATAGTTTTTAGTTTTAAAGTTTTAAGCGAGATTTTAAAATATGATTGCTATCGAATTTAATATTAAATTAAAAAATAAATAGTGGTATACAATTCATCTTTAACTTAGACTTTAATTTTAAACAAAATTTTAAGAGTTTCAAGTAATTATCTGTGTCAACTACTTTTAGATCCATCACTAATAGTGATATTATTACATATATAATATTCACTCTTATAAATATAAAATATATAAAGTTTGTTACATAGAAATTTACTGTAATATGAAAAATATTTATTATCAAATTCATGTGTAATATTTGTTGAATCATTAATAAGATCTCGAATAAAAATAATAACTTTCATTAATTAAAATGTAATAAGATAATAAATTACAATTAAATTATAACAATAACATGGCTCATAGGCAAAAGAGATGACATTTTACACGAATGAGAGATATCAATAATATTTGGATATTAATTTTTTTTATTTTGTTTATAATTATTACATAAATAATATATAAAATTTTTTCAAAAAAATTTAAAATAATGCCTTACTCCCTTTTATAACCAAACTAAAAACAATCTAAATGAAATATGTCGACATTTGATATCGAGAAAATAAAATATTTTTTTTGACAATTAAATATATTAATTAATTAAAAAATTTATTTATCGATAATGAATAAAAAAAAAGTAAAAAAAATTTTATAAATTTTTTTTATCACATTAATAGAATGGTAGAATTATTTTTTAATTTTTTTTATTTATTATTAATAAATAATTTTTTTTATTTTATTAATTGAATGATTTTAACATCGTATTAACTATTACGACGTAATAAAACTGTATTACTTATAAATTTTTTTCCTATTTAAAATATTGCACTAAAAATTCAATTTGGGCTTGCTGTCAATACAATACAAATACCCACTTTGGGCCGAACAACATAAAGCAAGTGATCTTCTTGTTTGGATTTATGTTGGGCTTGATCATAATGGGCCGACAATTTAATTTTAGTACCATAATACCCTCATTAATAATTTAAATTGACCCTCGATTGGAGGTAAGCATGATGGTCATCGACGGTTTACAGGAGCACTTTCTCTTCCTCTGATTCAGTGATGAAACATAGGCCCCACTGAATTACATGCTAACAATCACTATGGTCAAGACTGATCTACACATAGGATTCCGCCACGTGGATGAAGCCACCTTTTCTGTTATGGAATCTCCTGCATCTAATCACCGCCAATTTTTGTCTATTTTGAAAATTACAAGGGTTAAAAAAAATTTGGAGAATAATAAAACTAACCTATAAATTTAAACCAATCCAAACAGAGACTAGGGTTTCTCTCTCCTCTTATAACTCAAAAACCCTGGCTTTAAGGCACTTGGAAGTACGGATAAAATACATTATAAACGATCTCTCAAATTCATCTGATCACAATATAAGGTAAGCCCTTCCTCAGAAACCCTTTTTTCTGTTGTGCTCGAAAGTGTCGGAAAAACCCAGAAAAAAGTTAATAAAAATCAAGTTAAAAATCGAAGGTTTATCGGAGATTTTAGCAGAAAGTGAAGAAAAATTTGCTGGGTATTTGAATTTATTGGAGATTTCAGGAGAAAGTGAGGAGAAACTTACTGGGTATTTAGTTTTAAGCGGTTTTGAGCAGTTAGAGCAATGGATGATCTGGAGAAAGCAATACTTTTCAGCTTCGATGAATCGGGTGCTATTGATTCAATGTTGAAATCACAAGCAGTGAACTTTTGTCAACAGATTAGAGAGACACCGTCAATATGTAGTATATGTGTTGAGAAGCTTCGTTTTTGCAAGCTTGTTCAGGTTCAGTTTTGGTGTTTACAGACTTTACACGAAGTTGTTAGGGTAAAATATCCTTCGATGAGCTCGGAAGAGAAAATTTTTGTAAGAAAATCCGTGTTTTCGATGGCTTGCTATGAGTTGCTTGATGATAAGAGTGCAGTGAGGGTATTGGAAAGTCCTGCATTTATAAGGAACAAGCTTGCACAAATTTTGGTTACTTTGATTTATTTTGAGTACCCATTAATTTGGTCTTCAGTGTTTGTTGATTATTTGCCTCATTTAACTAAAGGGTCTATTGTGATTGATATGTTCTGTCGTGTTTTGAATGCATTGGATGATGAATTGATTAGTTTAGATTACCCAAGAACTGCTGAGGAAATATTGGTGGCTGTGACAGTTAAGGATGCAATGAGGCAGCAATGTGTGGAGCAGATTGTTAAAGTGTGGTATGATATTGTGTCAATGTATAGGAATTCGGATTTTGAAGTGTGTACTAGTGTGTTGGACTGTATGAGGAGGTATATCTCTTGGATTGATATTAATTTGATTGCCAACAATGCATTTATTCCTTTATTGTTTGAGTTGATTTTGGCGGATGGGTTGTCAGAACAAGTCCGTGGTGCAGCTGTGGGGTGCGTTCTTGCTGTGGTTTCTAAAAGGATGGATCCACAATCAAAGCTAGCTCTTTTGCAAAGTCTCCATATAAGTCGGGTTTTCGGATTGGTCTCTCAAGATGGTGAATCAGAGTTGGTTTCAAAAGTGGCTGAATTGCTTACTGGGTATGCAGTGGAGGCCCTAGAGTGTGTTAGAAGGTTGAATTCAGAAAATGCTAATGGGGTTTCAATGAGTCTTTTGAATGAGGTTCTGCCTTCAGTGTTTTATGTGATGCAGAATTGTAAGGTGGACAAGACATTCAGTATTGTTCAATTCCTTTCAGGCTATGTAGCCACCATGAAGAGCCTTTCACCACTGAGAGAGGAGCAACTTTTGCATGTGGGTCAGATATTGGAAGTTATTCGTATACAGATTTGTTATGATCCTATGTACAGAGATAATCTCCATGTATTGGATAAAATTGGGATAGAAGAGGAAGACAGAATGGCAGAATATAGAAATGATTTACTTGTTTTGCTCCGCAGTGTAGGTCGTGTAGCACCTGAGGTTACTCAGATATTCATCAGAAATTCACTGGATAGTGCTGTTTCGTCTTCAGTGGACAGAAATGTTGAAGAGGTGGAAGCTGCACTTACCCTTTTGTGTGCACTAGGGGAGTCGTTGAGTGATGAGGCAATGAGAAGTGGATCTGGACTCTTGAGTGAGTTGGTGCCGATGCTTTTACAAACAAAGCTTTCTTGCCATTCTAATAGGCTAGTTGCACTTGTGTACCTGGAGACAGTGACGAGATATATGAAGTTTATTCAGGAGAATACCCAATATATTCCTGTGGTACTTGCCGCTTTTCTCGACGAGAGGGGTATACACCATCCAAACATTCATGTGAGCTGTAGGGCAAGTTATTTATTCATGAGGGTTGTGAAGCTGCTAAAAGCAAAGCTTCTGCCTTTCATAGAAAGAATTTTGCAGGTATCATCTGCTTGTATTGTACCTTTGATCAATTGTATCCTCTTTATAACCACACACTTTCCAACTATGTCATCTGATTTTTTTTGGGATTGTCAGAGTCTGCAAGATACAATTGCTCGATTTACAAGTATGAACCATACATCACTTCTTTTAGGATCTGAAGATGGTAGTCACATCTTTGAGGTATTTGATCCTCACTTTCTTCTATGTATACACATATGCACGCATGTGGATGTAAATAATTGAAAAAGATACCTCGGAGGAGCAGAAAACATTTTTCGAGAATCTTAGGGTGCTTTCTTTTGTTCTAATTGCGTGACAATTTCCGCAGGCAATTGGTTTATTAATTGGGATGGAAGATGTACCTCTGGAAAAGCAATCTGATTATCTATCTTCATTGCTAACTCCTCTTTACCAACAGGTTACTTATTTTTAAATATATATCTTTGTTTTGAGATCTCAAATCCTTAGTTGTTATGTATTTATGTTTGGTGTCCTTTTTCTAAATTTTTTTCCTTATTATGTGTCATTTTGACACCAGTTCACATTTGAAGTATACTTTCTAATTTTATTTACACATTTGTTTTATGTCCTAATATTGTGAGCTATCAATTAAGATTTATGCTTTCTGAAGTGGAATTATTTATCTTCAGGTTCAGGCATTGCTTCTGAATGGAAAAGTGTTAAATCCAGAAGAATCTCCTGCCAAAATTACAAACATACAACTAATAATTATGGCTATCAATTCTCTTAGCAAGGTGCTGTTCTCCTCTTTGACTTTCTATATGATACTTATTGTATTTTCTGGTGGTCTTACACTATATATATCTCAAAAGGCTCTGCTCTTAATTTTAAATGACAGCCTATCTGGTTAAAATAGAGCCCTCAGCATTTCTACTGCATCCATTTACTTATATCAGTTGTAATTGTCTTATCTTTGTTCTTATATAGGAAACACATTGTGTGCTTTCTCCATTTTATGACTTTCTTTTTTTGATTTTATTTTTAATTGTATGTTGTCTTGTCCTCACACTTTGTGTTTTGTGATCCAGGGATTCAGTGAGCGTCTTGTTACCTCTAGTCGACCAGCTATTGGTCTCATGTTTAAGCAGGTTGGCATTTAAGACTTGTTTATGTTTCTCATGCCTAATTTATTTTTTCAATTTTGTAGATATAAAGCTTAAAGACTTTAACAAGGATTGTTTTTAGTTTTACATTTCTTCATTAGTAGTTTTAACGAGTAATGTTCATAGTTATAGATGATTCGGCATAATATATGAGACCCTGCTTATTCTTTTTGCTAGTTACTCATTTACCTTTGTAGAATGTCTGAGTTGGGATTATGTTGCTGCCATTTCATATTGGTCCATTCTCTTCCTTTTAGTAGTTCTCACTTCTTTCTTTCTTTCCTTCTTTGTGTGTGTGTGTGTGTGTGTGTGTGTGTGTGTGTGAGAGAGAGAGAGAGAGAGAGAGAGAGAATTATAAACTGGGTGTTATATGCGATGTGTAATGCTGCAATCTGGTTGTCTTTTGGTTCAACATATTGTATATGGATGGAGCAACTATTACAGTGAAAATGCAAACTGAAAATCTATCTTATTTATTGAATCTCTTTCTAATTTATGTTTTTCTTGTTTTTTCTGTGATCCAGACATTGGACGTCCTCCTCCAAATTCTTGTAGTGTTTCCAAAGGCAGAGCCTTTGCGGTGCAAGGTAAGAATTAGAAATGGGATAGTGTGTGTACAGTTTTCTTGTTTTTTCTGACTCTCCATGTTGCCTAAACCAATTATTTTGGTATGCACAGGTCACATCATTCATACACCGGATGGTGGACACCCTAGGAGCATCTGTATTTCCCTATCTTCCCAAAGTACTGGAGCGATTACTTGCAGAAAGTGAGGTATGTTGAAGACATTTTTTAGGATAATCCATTCTTTAGGCTGTATATCTCAAAGCACAAGTCTTTGGCATGCTATGGTATCTGTATTTAGTTTGTAATTTTATAACTCCCATTTTTTTTCCCTTTTGGGTTTTTTAATACTTGCTTCCAATTTCCAAGAATAAGAGGGAAATTTATTTTGTAATTAGGGTCGATGTGTCCTGCTCTCCTCTTTTGTATTCTTAAATCTTGCTTTGGACCTTAATTCCTACTTAATTATTATTGACTTATGTATGTTAGGAAAACTCTGTTGTTCTTGGAAGCAGCTGGCAATTACATTAGAATTTTTTGTTCTTTCACATGTTTTGGGATTATGGTATTTGTGTTGATTCTGTGACTGGTATGCTTTTCTATGATAATAGTTTCTGGTTCTGGATTTTGTCCTCTTGCAGCCAAAGGAACTGGTTGGATTTCTTGTATTACTAAATCAACTTATTTGTAAATTCAACACCTTGGTGCGTGACATATTGGATGAAGTATTTCCTGCTATTGCTGGTAGGATATTCAATATTATCCCAAAGGATACATTTCCTTCAGGACCTGGAACCAACACTGAGGTAAGGAAATATCAACTTATATTCTCAATCATATCTCTTGGTTGCAAGATTGGTCCTAGCCTAAGCGGTATAGCAAGTTTCTCATATATGCCAGATTTTAGTTTTTAGCTGTGAAAACTATGCTGAACCTGCATGTAGGACTTTGGTTTCATTAGTGAAAACCCAACTAATACCATATATTACTGAATTTTGGCCCTGTAAATTTGTACTCCTATGTTAAGGCTTGTACAAACAACTTTTGTGTACTGATACCTTTTTCTTTTTCTCCTGTAGGAAATTCGTGAAGTGCAAGAGCTTCAAAGGACATTGTATACATTTCTTCATGTGATTGCCACACACGATCTATCTTCAGTTTTCCTTTCCCTGAAAAGTAAGCGCTACTTGGATGCAATCATGCAATTGTTACTGTCCTCATCTTGTAACCATAAGGATTATCTTGTAAGAAAGGTACTTATAATACCTGCAAATTTTTTCTACTGTGCATTTGTGTTTTTCTTCATTTTGATCTCGCAGGCTTGAACTATCTGAAATAGTAGAAAGATCATAGAGTGAATCTATATTTTTTCTGTATGTGTAGGCATGTGTGCAGATTTTTGTTAGACTAATCAAAGATTGGTGCGCCAGGCCTTATGGAGAAGAAAAGGTATGCTCTCTACCAAATTTCCATATCTTTTAAGGTTGGGAACATTTCTCTTGCTATAATGGAGAACTTTTATTGCTGTTTAGGTGCCTGGTTTCCAAAGTTTTATGATCGAGGCCTTTGCAATAAACTGTTGTTTGTACAGCGTGCTTGACAAATCCTTTGAGTTTGGTGATGCCAATACGGTAGGATTAATCTGTTTCTGTTTTTATTTCCATTTTCTTTCTGTAAAATTTGATTATTACAACTCTTAGCAGTTGATATTGGTCTGCATAACATGGTGCTCTTTATGCTTGTTGAAAACATTATTGAACTTATTCTTGGTGTTTCCTATTAATTTATAAATTGTTACTCTGAATCTCTATGGCAGCTTATTTTGTTCGGAGAAATTGTGTTGGCTCAAAAAGTCATGTATGAGAAGTTTGGCTACTATTTTCTTGTTCACTTTGTAACAAAAGGCTTTCCATCTGTACATTGCCCTCAAGATTTGGCAGAACAATATTGTCAAAAGTTGCAGGTAAATGTTTTGTTTTTGAGACATTAGCCGATAAATATATACAGCTTACAGGAAAGAACTTCTCTAACTTTTTCCTTGCTTTAAACTTTTCTTCCCACAGGGTAGTGATATTAAGGCGCTGAAATCATTCTACCAGTCACTGATCGAAAAACTGAGACTCCAGCAGAATGGGAGCCCCGTCTTCAGATAGCAGTATCGAAAACAATCCAATGTTGGTTATTGATTTTGTCACCTAATATTGTTGGACAAAGCTGCATATCATCTTGCTGTCAGATTGCCCCCTCTATCAAAACAAGAAATCCTACAGCTTACACCTCGCGTATTCTTTTTGTAAATAGCGAAGCGAGTCCATCAAATGAATGATGAGGTATGTAATCTCCTTCGTTTACCTGAATCCTAATAAACCTCGAGTCTCCTTGTATGTCTGATTTTTGAACAGGGAGTGATTGTTTTCTTGCTATGTTTCTGCAGTTTGTAGATTTTCGGAATACTGAGGCTCTTTCGATGGTGAAGAAGTCGGAGCCTTTTGTTTTCTTCTAAGCCTGAGTTTTTTTTTTTTTTTTGTTTTGTGTAATTAACCAGTTTTCTGTTGTGAAATTCTCACAGTTTTGCTTGCTCATATTCATCAAGATTACATTTGTTTTAGCATGACCATTTTTTGCATGTACAATTGCTTAATTACTTAATAAGATCATTAACTATTCAATATTACTTAGCTGCAAATGCAACGAATGTGCAATATTGGTAGGACTTGGTTAACGGATATATATTTATAGTAATTTTTGATATAATTTATCAAATTAATATAAATTTACGAGTTTAGATTGATATAAAATGAGATAATTATTAAATAAATAAATATAATACGATTATAATTTATTTAATTATTTATTAATTATGTGGAGTTAAAAATTTTAATAATTAATATAATTATTAAATAAATTAAAAAATTAAATTTATATTATTTTTTATTTAATACAATATACATGTAATTTAATACAAATATAGTATAATAATTTGAATTGATATTTTTAATCTGAAATATTTTATAATTTTTGATGTAAAATTTGAATATAAAATAAAAAATTTTAAATAATTAATATAAAAATTAAAAAATAAAAGTAAAATTTAAAATTAATAAGAGTAATTTAGCTAATGACAAGAATTTTATGGAAGAAAGGAAATGATTTCATATGAAACAGACAAAATCTTTGAAGCATTAATTATATTATATGCTACCATGATTAGTCATTTTTAGTCATGTTTATTTGTTTAATGAAAGTAATTTTCATGTTGTCAAAATCTCTAATCTTTTGATTTAGCAATTTGTAGGGGGGCAAGCAGTGCTTTTTGGCTGTGGCTGACTGCTTTTCCATTTATTTATTCCATAATCAACCAAATTTCAATTCCAAAACAAGAGCAACATGATCAAAGTTGATATCTAAAATCTTCTCAAGATCTCATAACATTATTTATACATAATTGTGCCTTTCATTTCATGTGCAATTTAATTATTGATGGAATCATACCAATAATATTACGTCATTGTTGAGGTCTAATCTCTTTTTTCTCTTTAAACAAATATTTCCCTTTTCATTTTCTTTTTTGATCTATTAATTATAAATAAAATTTTAAAATTTAGTTAAATATGAATTTTAATTCCGTTAATTTTAAAAATACTTGCGTAAGTTTCGTCTAATAATTTAATTCTTGAGTTAATACACTTGAAATTTTAAATTTACGCCGTCATTATAAGAATGGAATCATAGCAATAATATTACATCATTGTTGAGGACAAATCTCTTTTTTCTCTTTAAACAAATATTTTTCTCTTTTTTTTTAATCTTTTTTAATCAATTAATTATAAATATGATTTTAAAATATAGTTAAATATAAATTTTAATTCCGTTAATTTAAAAATTATTTGCGTAAATTTTGTCTAATAATTTAATTCTTTAGTTAATACAACTAAAATTCTAAATTTATACCGTCATTGAAAAGATTTTATCGATTAAATTAATTAACATTCGATTTCTTAGAACCTTCTAAACAAAGTCAGTCGTTCAACTTGTAATTTATATTCATGCAAGCGTCATATGTATTATGTAAGCCACAGAAAAATGAGGCAAGATTTGTCAGTGAAAGTAACATCAAAAGAAGACTTGGATTGGAATGAATTATCGAGAGAAAGTTTAACAAAGAGATGAAAGAAAATTTCCAGGTAACTGCTTCTCTTTTGGTTTAGAAACCGTCAAGCAAGCATGTTAGTTCTCTCCATAAATTTCGGTTCTAGACTCCCCATCAATGCTGTTGTCCACGGTTTTGGAAACCACAAAAGAGTTGGACTTATGATATCCTTGTATTCACTTTTTTAAGTCTTTCAAAAATCGTTTTATATTTTTTTTTTTCGTATTTTAAATATTATTCGTTACATGTTTTAAATTTTTTACTATATATTTTAAATATTATTTATTTTATATATTTTAAATTTTATAAAAATCGTTTTAAATTTTTTAACACAAAATTTTTTAATTACAATAATAAATAATGCCGTAATCAAGTCTAAATTATAAATATTAATTAACTTTGTAATTGCACTTCCAAAGTTTTGTTGTTACCGTCTTGTTAAGTTATTGAATTTACTTGCCAAGATGATGTAATGCAATTGATGCTAACTAACCATAAAATTTATGATAACAACATTCACTTAATTCTTCCAACAATTCGGTCATATGTAAAGAAGACAATAATATTTTTATCAAATTTATTATATTTAATTTATAAATTTCATAATTTTTTTGGTCTTTGACTTTTAAATGGATATTAGCATGCGAATAATAAATAATTTAGATTATAATATATATTTTATAATATAAATTAAAAATATTAAAATATAATTTAAATAATTTATTATTAATTATGTGATATATCATTAAATTAAAAATTAAAAAGACTCAAAAAAAAATATAACTATACACTTGGTTGTTGATTAAGAGGACAAAAGGGAACACAAAGGGAGATTCCACAAGCAAAATCGGCCGAGGGAAATTGCTAAGAAGATAAAAGATTAGTATGTGACAAATAGACAAATCCAAGATATCAAAACTCTTCCAATTCAAAGTCAATCATATGGGGCCAATGTTCAATTTCACTCTCAAAAATTAGTAATTAAAGAGACTTAATCATGACTCTAATTAAATAATTAAGATTTTACAAACAAAACGTCATTAATTATCAATTTCATTAGGAAAAATTTGTGGTCGGTTTATTCATTAAAGTCATTAGACTTGTAAACCAGAGGTTCACATTCCTGAAATTGCAGGAAAACTGCTATATATATTGAACCAAAATCTGCTAGAAGCATAAGCAGGGTACATAAAAATATATGGCTCTCAGGAAAAGTTTCAACTGGAAAATTGTTCTTCCTGCTTGTGTGAAGGCCAAGAATGATAAGTTTAAGCCTCCTTCAATGTCTAAAGTTAATGTATCCAAGCAGAATTCTATGCAGAGATTAGCACTTTCTGATGTGAGTACCCCCGGATCACCGATTTCGATGCATGATTTATCAATCTCGCTGGTTGGATTAAATCTGCATATTTTTACACTCAAGGATCTGCAAGTGATGACACATGATTTTTGCAAGAGTGATTTTCTTGGAGAAGGTGGGTTTGGTAAAGTTTATAAAGGTTTCATTGATGAAAATCTCAGGCCTGGCTTGAAATCTCAACCTGTTGCTGTCAAAGTCTTGGATTTAAATGGCTCTCAAGGCGACAGAGAATGGCTGGTAACTAATAAACTTCTTCATTTATCCTTTTCTTTGGGTTGTGGTTTTGAATTTTTACACTGTAGATTGATGTGATGATGAACATCTTTTGATTTTCCAGGCCGAAGTGATATTCCTCGGACAATTGAAGCATCCCCATCTGGTGAATTTGATTGGATACTGCTATGAAGATGAACACAGACTCCTGGTTTACGAATACATGGCATTAGGAAACTTGGATAATCTACTTTTCAAAAGTATGTACAACTGAATTTCTCTTGGCAATTAATGCTACCTTGTTTATATTTTATCTGGGTTTTTATTAATTACTGCTATATGCTTTTTTGAATGATCAACGCAGATCATGCTTCAACATTAGCTTGGTTAACCAGAATAAAAATTGCCATAGGAGCTGCAAGATGTCTTGCTTTCCTCCATGAAGAAGAAAAACCAGTCATATACAGAGATTTGAAAGCTTCAAACATTTTATTAGACTCGGTAATTAAGACATTTTGTTTTTCAAATTTTCAAGGGATTACATTCTGTGATAATTAAGCTTATTAATTTTTTTTTCCCCGGGTCATTTTTCAGGAGTACAATGCTAAGCTCTCAGATTTCGGATTGGCAACAGATGGTCCGCAAGGAGATGATTCTCACATCACAACTTGTGTCATGGGCACAGAAGGCTATGCAGCTCCTGAATACATCAAAACTGGTAGTTAAAATATCTTCCATCCGTTCGGCTTTCGTAGGACGCACGTTAAGAAGGACTCTTATCAATAAAATTTAGTCAGAATCGAATGAATGACTGAAATTGGGTACAATTACTGTATGCAGGTCACTTGACGACGTTTTGCGATGTGTTTAGCTTCGGAGTAGTGCTATTAGAGCTGCTAACTGGAAGGCGATCTGTGGACAAAAATCGTCCGAGAAGAGAGAAAGATTTGGTGGAATGGGCAAGGCCAATGCTGAAGGATTTCGACAAACTTGTCCAGATAATAGACTCAAGACTTGAAGGTCAGTACTCGAGAGAAGGAGCCAAGAAGCTGGCTGCATTGGCTCACCAATGTCTGAGCCATAACCCAAAGTCTCGACCCACAATGGGTTCAGTGGTCAAGACCTTGGAGCCACTCCTGGAATTCAATGATGTTCCAATGGGACCATTAGTCTACACTGCTCCAAATGATCAAGCGCAAAAATGTTATGGGGTAAAGACTAAAAAAGAAAGTGATGGAAATGAAAATATGGGAAATAATAAAGGTAAAGAAAAGGAAGAAAAGGGCTGTCGGCAGCGTCGAAAAGGCCGGCGACAGCAACGTCGGATTAGGGTTTGGAGGTCTAGAGCCGTATATTCTGATACTGATTTGTACAGAGCTCTTGGAACACGTTTGTATTCTCCTAAGAACTAAGGATTCAATTGGGGAAAAGGGGCACAGCATAGCTTAATGAGCATTTCCAAATACAGAATACGTTTTCCTTTATGCAATTTTCTGGTTTCCAGGGTGTGATCTTTGCAGTTTTCTACAATGGGATGTGACATATAATAATTGTTGTTAATATTCAAGAGGACAAAGTTTCAAACTTATGCATCATCATCCTGAATCCTGAAATTTCATTATCAGGAAATTTGACAAATGACAGCAATCATGCTGTACCATTTTGGCTAGTGCAACTATACCTAAAACTTCCGGAAGACATGTCAATGGATTGGTCAGTATTCACACTTTCATCCCTTCCAATTCCAAGCTTCCATGCTTTATTTTCTTCAATTTAAAAAACAGTTTCAAGGAACAATATTCTTTGATCAGGTAAAACTATTGTTGCCCCGTTCAAAGTTCCAACACCAAAGAAATGATAGGCTCCTTTTGGAATGTCTTCTTCATATTCCTAATCTGTGCAAAAAATTCAATGTATAGGACTAGAATATATACTTGTACAGGCAAGACTTTCTACATTTTTCATCCCTTCACCAACCCCAAATACAAAAGCTCAGCCAAATACATGAATGATGAAACTGTACATGGTATTTTCTGCATTTTTGAACCAAAAGACTTTTCCCATTTGAAGTCGGGTCCATTTGGTTAACCCCAAAAATCTGAGTCATTGTAACCATAATTCGCTCTTTAACACAAGTAAATCCGCAGAAGAGGTTTGATTCTACGATCATGAAAATTAGCTAAGAAATGAGTGAAACCACAGGTCATGATGAGGTTTGATTAAGGCTAAGCTTTGGTGAAGGCATACTTAATTAATTATACTTGATAGTTAAGGTTTCATTTTACAATAGTCATGATCTGAAAGTTAATTACTTTGCTACAATTGACACAAAATGTTAATTAGAATCTGTAAAATTTAATCTTTAAATCTAATATTAATTATGTGTTATTATTTATTTTTCAGTTCAACAATAAACTTGATAGGACCAAATTTTAAAATTTTTTCTAAAATTTTCAAAATTAAGGTCATTATTATTTAATGCTATTATAAAATATTGTCAAATAAAACTTAAAATACTTATAAATTCTGTTTATTCTAAAATTCATCAAAAATTTTGATTAAAATATCAAAATTTATTAAAAATATTTCTTAAAATTCATTTAAAGGTTCCCTCAATTCTTTTCATAAACATCTGTTGATCATTAAAGAAAAGATGTTTGAGGGGAGGTCAACAGTCAACAAAATTTACCTTGACACAGGAAAAGGTTATTTGTTATAATGATATGAACGAGTACCTTCATACAACAATTCTCTACTTTTTCTGTGGACGAAGTCAAAATATTTTCTTGGAGCAAAGGTTTGTTGGGTGTAAAAGGCTAGACAATTATTCAGCTTACATTATACATGTGGAATGTTGGAATGTGGGGAAGCTAGGTCATGGAGCATGTTAAACCTGCAAGTTGGGGGTTCGGCAGTAAACTAAGACAAATAATACATTTGGTAAAGTGGCTTGACCCTTATCTGGGCATCTTTTCTTCTCTATTTTATTGGTCAGAAAGATTTGGTATCAGATATTCTGCAATTTTAATGTGAAAATGTCCAAGACTTCAAAGAAAACGGTATTGCAATGAGTGCGCGGCAAGGAAATCTGGATTGTTATGGGTGATGTATGAGGAATGATGTTTGCTGCTAGCGTCATAATGTATTCAATAAGAAATGGTATTATAGATGCTGCAACAACTACTTGGTTCAGTTTTTAGCATACTTACAAATTTTGTTGGGAAATGAAGACCTAAGAGAGCGAATCCAGCATAGAAAAAAATGTTTACACGGTTGAGCTGGTTGAGAATTCTCAACCTAATGGAGAAATCCAGTCAGTGGATTCATCAAGGTCTGGGTTGGATGACAAGGCTAACTGACCAATTCTCATCCACATTGTCGAAATGAGGTAAACTTTAGAGTGAATCAGCTGCTCGGCGTGGATTAGATTGATTTATTCTTTCGTTTTCTCCTGGCTTTCCTTGAGCAGGGTACACTCTCACGTCTATCACCATGTTGGTCCTGGATCCAGTCTGTATGATACTTGTCATCATATGGAACAGCCTCCCCATCGATGAATGGCTCCCCTGTGACAAAGTAGATTTAAAATAATGTTATTAACAAGATTTAGAAATTAAACACAGATGATGCATGATGTTGCGAAGATATGTCAGCTGGATTTGCAGCTTTACATCCGAGTTCCAGTTATTAAGTCAGAAGACAGCTAAATCATCACATTTCAGCTAAGGAAACAGCATTGGGATTCCAGGAAATTTCATCTACCGGCTATCACTGTGACAAGTTAAGTAAATGAAACTTCATAAATCCGAAAACAGAATTTCTATCAACTTTTCCCCTTATGAAGACAAGTTTGCTATATCGGTAAATGCGTTTAACTGCTAAAGTAGAGAGTTAAACTATTCAAAGACAGTAGCTTTTTGTTTTTGTTGGTTCTTTCCCTGCTAAAAGAGTAATGGGGAAAAAAGATCTAACTCCTGCTTCACTACATACCTACAAATGCTCCTTTTTAAGAGGGGAAAAAGGTGAAAACATATACTGCTTCTTCCTTTTTGCATGTTAAATCAACAGAAATGTAATTACATGCCCAAGCTTTTGTTTCCTATGGCTATGAAAGCATGATCAAAATTTGCACATTCATTTGCTCAAGTCTTTTGCAGTATTTTTCCACAACATGTTTCCAGTATTTTACTAAGATGTAAATTACAAGTTGATTTCAGGTAATGATATCACTGATTTTCAATTGTACAACATTTCATTTTTGCAACCCCAATTATTGAGATGAACAACTTTTGTTTTGCCAGGAATAACACCACACCAATAGACCAAGAAATCCAAGCAAGAAGTTCACCAAACATTAGTGTTGCAACAAAATTCCATTACCATTAAACAAAAAAACCTATGCTGTGAAATTTACTACCTCAAAAAAATCATACTTCACACATGACGTCTGTAATAATGTTATTAAATGCTATGATCAATCAATAACAAACAAATGACTGTAAAGCAAGCAATAGTACCTCCATAGCCACTTTCCCCATGACACAAATAAGAATCTGGTAGAACCCATTTCACATTTGGTAAGGCTGCAAACCATAGCAATTTTATCAATCCCCAAAAAACATCCAAAAAAAAAAAAAATGTAAGCAGAAAACAAACCATCGAACCAAAAGAGACTTAAAAAAGAAAATTACTTCTGATCTTATACGTCAAATCTTCTGAGACTTTGCAACCAAATGCATAGTAGTATTTAGTGGAAGCTGAATATATTGATTTCTTCGCTTCCTCTTCACTGCATATACCAAGTTGAGCTAAAATCAAATAAACAACCACAAGATACAACTAAGTCATCGATTCTGAATCGAGCTTTCTCGACAAAGTCGAGAACAGCTCGACTTCTTCATCTTCTTTGGTTTTGCAAAAATGTTGAGATTTTACCTGCCCAACGCCGTGGCTAGGGTTTTGACGTAGCCATGAACGATCTCATCTCGAAGTGGGTATCCCTTGGGAGCCTCCATAACCACAAGCCAGTGCTGGTAGTCACATCCCTCGAGCAAACTCGGCAAACGGGTCAACTGAGTCACAACCGAGTCGGAAGAAAAGAACCTAGACGGAGAAGACGATGACGGAAATTGACGGCGGCACAGAGCTGCCGTTAGTTTTAACGAGCTCCTTGTGATGTTTCGTATCATTGTCGTTTCGATAGCAAAGTTCTCGTTTTTAGTTTGCAGACAAAGATGATGATGTGGAAGACAAAGAAGGGAGGATTCGGTCATGTAGACGTGCATGAAGGATGATGTTGTGCTTCTGTTGATACGGTACCGTATTGTTAATACTATGTTGGGCTAAGGATTCTCAGCCCAATATTTTGTAATAAAATTATCTTTAATTAAAAAAATAATATTTATCTAATTTATAAATATCAAAATAATAATAATTATTATTTTATAATTAATATATAATAAATTATAAAATATTATTTATAATAATAATATTTAAAAAATTATTTAAAAATTAATCAATTCACAATTAAAATTATTATTTTAATACTAAATTACATTGAATTTAACCATGTATTATTACTATTATGATTTAGAAAGATTAATAGTTCATGTATTATTACTATTATGATTTAGAAAGATTAATGGTTATGCAATTACATGATTACAGGAGCCAAAAACCTATATGATAATCATATTGGGAGCTTCTCATTACAAGTTCAAGCTCAAGCTCATAACCAAAGAACAAGCAATTGCACAAGCAAGCACTTTTAAGAGAAGCACTTATTCAAAGTATTACTAAAAGCAAGCTAATTACTATTACAAACCCATGATTAATGAACTAAGTAATCAGAGATTGTAAACATCAGGTGGAAGCCTCGGTTGAACCACAGCTTCAAGTGGGAATTTTTTGGCAGTTACAAGCCCGAAAATTTCTTGCATATTCAGCTCTTCTTTGCTTATATTTGCTGGCAATTTCCATGCAAATCCATGCAGAAGATTAGCCAAACTTGCCTGAATCACCTTCAACCCTAGACTGTACCCTGGACACATTCTCCTTCCTGCCCCAAATGGCAGCAGCTCAAAATCATGTCCCTTAACATCAATAGATTTTCCCAGAAATCTCTCAGGACAAAATTCGTTAGGGTTTTCCCACAGCTCAGGATCTCTTCCTATCGTCCATACGTTAACCAGAACCCGAGTTCCTTTAACAATGTCGTAGCCAGATATTTTGCAGTCTTCTCGCGCCATTCTTGGCACGAGCATTGGCGCAACAGGATGCAGACGCATTGTTTCTTTAACAATGGCGTCGACAAAGGGAAGATTAACAATGTCTTTCTCTTCAACCCATCTTTCTTTTCCGATTACTCTGTCTAATTCTTCTGTTGCTTTATTGAAAATTTCAGGTCTTTTTAACAGTTCAGAAATTGCCCATTCTACTGTAACTGCTGAGCTCTCAGTGCCACCAGCTATTAGGTCCTGCGTCACAATCAATCAACACAATCAATTTAAAATTAGAAATGTTTATCACATGCTTGATTAATTTAAGATAAAATTTAGTTTCCGAATTAAGTGATAATTTAACGATAAATGATTCAAAATCTTTAAAATTGATTAATTAGCTTCTTGGATAATGATCTTACACTAACCTAAACCAATAAAAAATGGTGGAAAATAACTAAATGAACCAAGTCATTCATGGTCCCATCGAAAAGAAAGCAACGAGATTAATGTTAACATCAATGGATGCATATGGAGCCCGGTGGCAGTTGATGAAATTGATCTATTGAGAGGTCCAACCTGTAGGACCCGAACATTAAAAGTCTTATATTAACTTCTAGGAAATGGGTAAGTGTTGGCTCCATATTATCAATATTTGCAGTACAGTGTGGCACATATGGTTTAGTAGCTAATAACTGGGATATATATTTTGCTACAAGGTCAGGGATAGCAAATAACTAGTTGCCGTAGTATGAGAATTTGCAATCAAAATGAGATGTTGATGCCTACCGAAATTTCCTAAAATCAATGGTTGTTGCTCTTTCGATGTAAAGCTTGAAATGTTATGAGAAGTTGCGAGGAAAATGAGTGATGATGAGAGCCGAAAAAGCACTGATTGCTACTGAATTCTACGGAAGAGTTTGAACGTTTATGAAACATGGCAGCTGGGAGAAAAATTTCCTGTGAAAGCATTAACTTCACTCTTACCAAACAGGCTTTTAATTATGTGAAACTTGTGTTCTAAGATTCCAAGACCATTTCTATCAAATGCAGTCTAAGCGTACGAGCACATGTAGACAAGTTTTTAGCATAGAGATGTAGGAAAAAAAAGGAGTTGAAATTTTGAAAATACCTGAGTAAAAGCCTTGACGCCATGTCTTTCAAGCTTAACTTCAAGAGTAGGATCATCAGCAAGCTGCAGAAGAACATCCACCATATCTTTAGCCACATAATTTTCGACCCCTTTCCTTCTGGCATTGTGTTCATCCAAAACATGCTCCAAAAAGCTGTCAAATTTCTTGGCTAAGGCCTTCATTCTCTTTATATAACCCTGCAAATCCAAGAATGCTAGCCAGGGAATCGAATCCCCGATATCCAAAACCCCCTTAAGCAAGAACAACTCATCGAGCATTTCCTTAAGTTCCTGAGGCGTCACAATCTCATTTTCCCGCTCATCTGTGAATTTCTTCCCCAAAACTATGCTACTGATCACGTTCAGATTCACATCTGACAGATGATCTTTTAGCAAAACAGGTTTGCCAGATGATTCATACAAGCTTTTAAGAAGCAATTTCATTTCTTTTACTCTTATATACTCGTATGATTCTAGGCGCTTAGCACTAAACAATTGCATTAAGCACATTTTACGTGCCTGCCGCCAGTAAGGGCCATAAGGAGACCATATAATACCCGAATAATTGTAAGTTGTGTACTTGCCTGCGGCTGTTTTGGGCCGGCAAGCAAAGAGGACATCGTTGGTTCTGAGAAAGGATTCGGCCATTTCAACGGAAGACCCCACAACGACGGGGAAAGACCCGAATTTGAGCTGCATAATGGGCCCATAATTTTGTGATAGCTCATGGATGGACCGGTGGGGGAGTGGGCCTATAAGGTTGAGGTTTCCGACGATCGGCCACGGTTTTGGACCCGGCGGAAAGTTGAGTTTCGGGCGCCGTATACAGAGAGAGAGAAAGATGAGAACTAGGGTTGCTATCCATGCTGCCAAGTATGGTGCCCAAGATGAATGAATGAGCTCCATTGTTGTAAAACTGGCTAGTGTGGTGGTGTGGAAACTTGAAGTGGTATGTGGGGATATTTATAGTAGAGAATGGCAAAGAACAGTTTTTGTGGGATTTTATTTTTTTAGTTGATTTTATGAACACCATTGTCATTGATGTTATTCATGCTGTGTTTAGTAGATGAAGCTGCAAGCTTTCTTTCTTATGCTTTAATTGTTAATTGCCATCCTTACCAAAAGTTAATAGTATAAATTTCAGTCGAGTGGTCCGTGACTTTCTTGTCGGTGGATTAAAACTCTTTCATAGTAGTGGTCAAAACTTGTGGAAATTGCCAAGAATCAATGAGAAACACGAAGACGTCTCACCTCAACTTTCTTTACGTGATTTGTACAGAGTGTTTGCAAGCCACACGTTTGATTTCTTTAGGGATTACAGGGGCACAAGTTGTGTACGTTTCTCGAGAAAGTGATAGAAAATTAAGTACTGAAGTCTTGTCATTTTCTCACAGTGAAATCTTCTGTAGAGAGGACAATTATTATCAATTTTGCCTGCCTTTTCTCGGTTGTGGAGAAAGAGGTGGGCATCGCTTGAACAATGATAGTTGATTTATAAAAATCCTCCTTCACTTTCCATCTCACTTTCTCAGAAAATTTTTGTGAGTAAATCAGAATAATGATTTATTGATCTCAGATTGACTGGTGGCTCAGTGTTTATTGGTTGTGATAGAATTCTATCCTTTACTTTGAAGTTTGAACAAAGAATCATATGATTCATGAAATGCAAATGGAGTCTGTATATATATTAAGCTTAGGGAAGTTTAGTCAATAAGCACTTTATATCGATTGAGGACATGAATCACATTACTTAATTGAGAATATGGAACCACTAATTATGCCTTTTATGAAGTCATCGAAATGAGGAATCACTAGCATACCCATTTGTTAAATTGAATTGGGTTGTGTCATCAACCAAATCAATAGATGAAAGGTCCTAGAACAAGTGGAAACCAAGACTTGGGTTCTCTTGTACATTAAGATTAATCATTCATTACCTTGTTTGTTACTAGGTTTAATATGTTTATTGTAATGCGTCTCTCTTTATTAGTTAAGAAAAAATATTATATAAGATGATCTTATTACATTAGTATAAATAATATAGTTAAATAATTTAATTAATAAAATGAGATAAATTTATTTGTTAATAATAAATAAAAAAATTTAGATAAATTTTACTATTTAATTAATGTAATAAAAAAATTTATAAAATTCATCTAATTTTTTTTTCTTTTACCATTAATAAATAATTTTTTTATTTTATTGATCGAATAATTTTACCACATTAATTATATTAATGTGATAAAATTTTCTCACTTAAAACTTTTTTATTTATTAAATAAGATTTTGAATTTAGAAGGAATTATTTGTTAGGTATATTGAGAATTTAAATTAATGTGTTAGTACTTTTAATTAGTTATAATTTTTATTTTTTTATAAAAATAAATATAAATTTACGTCCAAAGTTTTTGATATTATAGGATTTGATATAATAAATTCATTTAAACTTAGAGTAAAATAAAAATATTAAAAATAAATTTATATTTATAAATTTTTATGATATAAAATTTATATTTTAATTATTATGATAAACGATATTGTACTCTTGAGCAAAAAATAGGGATAAATATAAATATTGTATTTGCGATAATATCAATACCATATACATTTCTAAGGCTAAAGTGCACTTAATTGCACTTACCTAGAGTCTAGCAAGATAAGAAATATGTAAGAATATGATTATAGACCTAAGTTTGATCAAACATATGAGCATAGGATTTCTCTTAAGGCTCATATTGACACACTATTTGGAACACCCCTACATGTTACTCCAGGATCTGAACTAGGAGCAAGCAACTCATAGGGTAAAATCCCAGCGCCGCATCGGTTCCGTCGGCTTGGATCATTGTTCCTTCTCTCAATCTCCATTTCTATCCGTCTGATCTCAGCGGAAAATTTGAAAAATGCCTCAGTTATCTCGCTATCGCCGGACCAAATCCCTGGCTGTTGTCGCTCTCCGAGGTACTCCTCGTCCGGGGAATGTGTAGACAATGTGTCTACCACGGCCATGTATTTAGTTGCTTGCAGTAGACTTGGCAATGCTAATAGGAAATATTTTTGTGGATCAGCTAAGAAACTTGTGTACTCGGGGTCATTTTCTTCTGGGATTAATCTTCTCATTAGTGGTGGGCGATTTGGGACATAACCACCATATGGGTATTGTCCAAAATTAAGTGCTGCATGTTGGGCGGATCCAAGCCAGATGATAGTGGTGAGGATGGAGACTAGATCATCACCGTTGGTTAGTTTGGGCCACCAGTTTTCTTTGCGAAGATCAGCATGGCCCACGTTGATGGATTCTGAGTACCATGATTGTAACTCTAGGTCGTTACAAATTCGGCTTGAATTTGGGTAGTAATGGTTCACATAAGTGCGGACCCAATTCTCTATTGCAGACCAAATTAGGAGTCCATCTGTCGCATATGGGTAGTCCTCAATTAGCAGCTTCAAACCATGTGGCTGTGATGGATCAGGAATTGCCATGCCCCTGCATAACGAAAAGAGAACTTTCCATTAGATTTTCTCAGCAGTTTCATGCACCAATCTAAGCAAACATCAGAACATGTGAGTAAAAGAATGAAGAATCCCCCTACTACTTTAGTCATTTTCTTTTCCTAGAAAGTTTTCCACTCATTGGAAAGAAATTAGAAAAGGGATGGGGCTAGCCCAGCTGAAAATATGGTGCATACGCTTAGGTTACTTCTATATACCTGCGAATCAGATCGGCAGGGAGGCTTTCCTTGTCAAATCGCCAGTTTTTATAGGCAGCGGCGCTGATCTCCATGCAGTAGCGGCCGGGAGTGAAGCAAGATTCAATCACACCATCGGCATTGATCAAATTTTGCCTGGCTTGAGCATTGATTTCCATTGTGTATCTCATATGTGGATCCAAAAGCTTATAAATGGGATGCATTGCACTCAATTGTCTATGTGCTGCTAGAATAAATGGCTCCAAGCTTGCATGTGTACGTAACCTGTAAAATCACCCCATAAATTTCAATAATTCACTTGACATAAGAAATAAAAATCCTAGAAAATATGGCTGTAGCTAATGTGGCTTAATTGATTTAATTTGCTTACCAATGGTTAACAAGTTGGTGCACACCGGCATCGTTAGAGCACACATGAGCCTTGGCTAGCTGCCAAATCCAGTTGCTGGTGGCGTCGACCGGAGGTGTGACTACACGCATTGATCGAGAACTGGGTAAGGACGGAGGGAGGCTGAGCTCAATGGCGATCGGCTTAAGAGTGCCGAGAGGAGTCAAGAAAAATATAGTACGAGTTGCATATGCTTTTCTGCCATCAAGTGCATTTATTTTGTCAAGAAATGGTAGGTAAATGTCATGGTAATCTATTGTATACAACTTGTTTTCCTCCAAAGCCTGAAAAAATTAAAATCCCTTGTCAGAAATTAATGTAAAATACTATTAAACAATATTAATTTAGAATAAATTATATTAGAACATCAATCTGGAGAGAAATCTTAATTACCTGTTGAACAGTCATGCCATTAAGTTGGCCAACGATGTGTTCTTCTTTCAATGCAGATTCCCGTGGACCGTAGATTTCAGGATCAAGATTGCTTACAGGAGGGAAAACCTGAAGTCTTTCCATGTTGACAGGATTAACTCCTGCTAAAGCTTGACGGGCAAATTCGTCATCTCGCAACCAGGCATATCTGTCCTCTGCAAATATGAATCACATGTTGGATTAGTCAAGTAATCTTAGCTTATCATTTAAATAATTATACTCCATTACCGACTATATACCCACATGTTAAGCGAGGAAAATCAGAAAGCAGTTATACATAGAAAAAATATAAGTGATTACAGCATTGGAATCAGGCTAGCCTGCTTTTGTAGCCAATAGCCATGAAAGGAGACAACAAATAGAGAGGTGGGTCATCTTTCTTTTTTCTCCGTGGCTTTCACAAGCTTTAGAAATCAAGAATATCTTCTGCGTTTCAGAAGCCACTAGTGGCCTGGCACATGAAATTATTTACTTATTTATATCTGTGTATATTTTTCTGACAATTCATTGACTGTGACATAATTGCCGCACCTATGTCCCCCACTAGCAACATGGGACATCATGCTCTACCCTAAAGTTTCTTGAAGCAAACTGGCTTTTCACAATAGAATTGTTTATAGGTAAACAAAAAATTAATAAAAAAAAAAAAAGGTAATTGCCTGGTAAAATAATTTAATCTTGGTGAAGAATAGTACTCACTGGAAAGAATCTTGGGTGTGTTATATCTGAGGAGACCTTGGCTAGATTCTTGAATTCTGCTGACAGCCTTAGGCAAGGGGAGTTTCTTCAGAATTCCATCCTGTAACCCTAAATTGAGGAGAAGTCCTTCACTGTAGAGGCTGTCGATGTCTGAGAAGCCGTTAAAATCACGATTTTCAGCAGAAATGCTGGCTTTTAACGATGGGATTAGGTTGTGAAGCACAGCTTTAAGCCTTCCAGCTGAAAATGTATCCTGCTTTGACTCCTCAAATTGTTCATCTCTTGGCACGTACATTGGCAGTGGCTTCTCAACACGGCTCTCTGCATGCATATCTGCACCCACGTATGAAAATAAAGGTCATTTTAATCCACAAAAATAAATATTCTGAATAGTAAGTATACATGTATTTCATATTTACCAGTATCAGACGGATTGCGACCAGTACGACAGCGTCTAGGATAAGGTCTTTGTTCACCTCCAAGAGTTGGTCTAGCAAATTCACTACCCTTATCCGGATTTCCCAGATCGTTGTACACATCAAAGTCATAAATTCTGTCTGATAATTTTCTTTCATTTTTCCCATTGCCTCTAAGGTTTTTGAGCTCTTTCTGCCTTAGTACTTTAAGCCCAGCAGGAGTCTCACTTGGTAAATATGGCTGCTCAAATTCAGAAATCATAACACAAGGTTACTACAACACTCTGAATTTTAAATGATTGAGGGATTATTCTTGTGGTTACTAGTTAGTTCGTTGTCAATTTCATTTATTATTGTGCTGTCATCATGTCCTCAAAAGCAAACAAAATGAATGATTGAATCAATACAAATACATGGTCCATTGATGTAGTGCTGAATGTCCCATCAGAATATAAGGGAATATTAAATAGATTAATTACTAATTTTCTTGTAATTTTCTCTTTGAAAATTCTTGGGAATTCAATAAGAGCTAGCCGTCCAAGTTCTCCTCTGAATGCTTCAACCTGTTTGTCCTTGAATTTTCAAAAACTAGGCCACAAGGTTTTGACTTTTACTTGAAGACAATTCATTGAAAAAATTGGAAGAATCTAACTGGCAACCTTTATTCCATTGACAACAGCAAATAATCAAACTATACCCACAAAAAAAAAGGGGTCTTGAAAATTACCTGATTAGTGAAGAAAATCCTTTTTCCAGGATGATCTTTGTTGGATTGAACCCATGAATTGCAATGGAAATGAACAGGACCACAAGCAAAACCTTCAATGGTAATTGTCTCCAAGAAGAATTCCTTTTGGTGCTTGTTGGTCACTGTGATTGCACCAGGCACACCAAAATTTGAGTCCACTGTAAAATCAGCTGTGTAATGAACTCTTTCGGCTTTTACATTTGATTTCTTCGACCAATCTTTCAGCGCAGCTTCTCTGCTTTTCTTTGGACCCTTTGTTCCTTTAACAAAGTAGCCAAAAATATTAGCACAATCATCAGTACAGATGGTAGAAATGAATAGTATTTAACAATCCAAAAGAGGAAAGCTGAAATCTGATAAGGGAATCGTGTTCTTATGCATCAAATTTGGCAACGGAAAGCAAAAATGGAATTACCCAGATAAAGAAAAATATTAACAAGTTGCACAAAAATGGCATTGATGGCACAGCCAGAAGGAGAAATTAAAAGCACTTACTGGGATCAACTTCAGTGCTGATAAGCTCTAAAACAACATTTCTGCCAATCTTGTCAGTGAATGCATCCAATTGATTAACGATCGTCCCTTTCAAATCTTCCTTGATGTTCTTCCTCACAGTCAACACAGCTCTAATCTTAAACTTCACTGCTTTTTCAGCAGACACAGCAGCAGAAGCAGCTGATTTTATCAAATCTTCGCTTACAGCTGCAACAGGAATTCCCCTCACCGCTCCTGCTTTCCTTAACCGTAATCTTCTTTGTTGCAAAGGTACCAAAACTGGGTTAACCGAGAACTGGTTTTTTCTCAGATTGTTTTCACCTGAAGTACTCAAGTGCAAAAGCACTTTCGATGATGATGACGATGATCTCTCAAATAAAGAACAACCCAAGATTTCTTTAGTCAGTGCCATCTCCTCTCTCTCTCTTTCCCTTCAAATTTAATCAAAGCAGAAGTTGTTCAAGAAGCAAAAGCAGCAGCAGAAGCTGAAGAGATCGAAGTTGTCTGTGCTGCTTTTCTGATCTTTTGCATAGCCACAAGCTTACACACACATATATAGGGGAAATCCAAAAGGTGTCCGCGTATTTTGCTCTCACCGTCCACACGTTTTTCAAATTACATGTTGTGAATCATTTGTTTTCAATATGTTTCAACTTTTCAGCCTTTGCTTTCGATGTTTTCTTGAAATATCTTTTTCTTTTCATTTGTTTTCAAACGAGTTGCTGAGTCAAACCGAGTTTCTCAGGCTTTCAATTCCGAGTAAATGAAGGCAGCGGTTACAAGGAACAGGAAGGGAGGGAGAAAGTGGGATATGGTTTGTTGAAATGACATTAATTTCCTTGTCTTGTACAATAATGTCGATCATGTCCCTATTGCATTGAATTGTTGCATGATTTCTTGTGAAGAATTACTCTTGGGATCTTATTTGATTTAAATTAATAGGAGATTTTCATTAATTACATGTAAATTATAAGATATAAATTTGAAGCATTGTAACATTATATTATAGAAACATAATTGGTTAACTATTTTAAATGCATATTTTAAAAATTTAAATGATTTTATGAAAGATATGATAAATTAAAATTTTTTTACATATTAATATAATTTTTTATAATAAAAAATTAAGATAGACTCCTCATTAGATTATACTTATTTTTCTACTTCAATCTTAAAATTAGAGGTTATATATATTTTTTTGTATGTCTAGAGTTGATTTCTTCTTATATAAGAGTAGTTTTTTAAATTTACGAGATAAATTTGAGTTAAAATTAATTTTAAATAAATACTGTTAATCTTTAATAAAATATAATATTAAAAAAATTAAATTAATTAATAATTTCTTTTAGAAATTCATAAATTCATCACATGAAAACCCATGAATGATAGATTTAAATGAATGGATAGAATTAAGCAACAAGAATTGGCAAGTGGTAATGGACCACAAAAGCAAATTCATAATTTTAACCTCATGAGTCAAAATTAACTTTGTTGTGGACCTCCATTAATCTAAAATAAAGCAAAAAATATCATCAACTTTCAATGTGATTTTTGTTGCCTGTCCCTTTACATCTTAAATGCAATCTATAGCATGGTGCCATGATGGCTACCCATCACAATTACCAACCCACCAAAAAAAAAAAAAAAAAATAAATTATTGAAAATTAGGATACTTTGGTAGTTATAAGTTGGAACACATATATTAAATTATTAGCTTCTACAAGATCTATGCTTGATGGGCAAATTGATGTGAATTGAAGAAGCAGAAGAGATCTATTAATGGTGTGAGCTTTTAATTTAAGTAATTTTACTAAATCTCTTTTAAATTTTGATTTACCACCAGGTGATAACTTTGTTTGAATCAATTTTACACATCAATCAAATCAAATCTTTGTACATTTTACAGTCATTTCTCTAATCTTTTCCTACAAAAAAGTGATTTCCCATGCCCTAAAATGGCAAAAGTTGGATGGTAAAAGAAGATTAATTTGATCAAACAGATATCTAACAAAGCAATAATCACGTCATTATCTCCATCGATCGTCGAGTAATCAATCCTCTCTGCATGGACGCATTTGCCAATTCAAGATAAGTTCGAGGGCAGGAAAGTTTTTGAAGAAAGGTAAAAGCAATAGCAAGTTGATAATGTCGTGCTTCATCTCTTCTTCTAAGCTCTTCGGCATTGCAAACCTCTTGTGCCGCCGGTCTGGCAGCTGCTGAGTGTATAGATATTTCCTTCTGTGCTTCCTTTAAAGAGGAATAGTTGTATTTTATGAGGTTTCTATATGCCAACTAATCAGCTTGGAAAATGGCTTGTTGGGTTTTGAAGTTTGAAGAGAATTTAGCAGTCAAGTAGCAGTTAGGAATTTTGCTGCCATGACCTTGCCTATCAAGTTTGGCAATGGTGGATTTCACAGTTGAATTATGAAAAAGATGGTCATATGGGATTCCCTGGGGGACCATTTATATATAAAATCGATGCAATATTTCATACTTTGATATTGATATAAAGTTTGATGGTTCATATATACCTTGTAAAATATTGATTTTGCATTTGGAGATGTCCCCATTTAAGAACTTTTAAAATCTTAAAAATTAATGTTTGTAATTTATTTAATAACATAAAGATAAGATTTACAATATTTATTTGCATATTGTGATCATGTTAAACACGATCTAAGTCATTCATTTTTAAATCATCATAATGACTAGTCATAACATTTACCAACTAGAAAAGGACATAAAGGTATAAGAAAATATTAGGTATAATTAAGGATAATTCTAAATTTTTGGAGATTTTTATGCGAGTTGTTCAAATATGATCAATATCAAAACTAATATTGAACAGAAAAATAAATTATTCTTAAACTAAAAGTTTTTATATTGGATCAGATTTTGTCAACTATGTCATAGATCCCATATAATGTAATTAAATTTTCCGTCACTAATTACCTTCAATATAGCCTCAAAAGGAGAAAATTCAACTAGACTTTTCGGAATTGCTTCCCACTCTTCAATGAGACCAAAGAATCCAGTCGACAAATTAACAGCAGACTTCTCTCATACCCACCAGAGATATGTATTATGTACACATTAAGAGTCATAGCAAGCAATTGACACAACATTTGAAGTTTGACCAAAGAAAAAAATGACCTCATTTGTACCCTATTCAAAGATTTGACAAAATGTTTCTCCGTAGTCTAATTAATACGTAAACCATGGTTTAATTATATTACATGAGTCAACTTACAATTAAGAATTAGGTATGTTTTGGTCATTACGTGTAACACAACAACTTCATATTCATTCGTGGAGTGCATTACAACACTTATTGTATCATATATTATTATTAAACTAAAGATTGGAAAGCCAGACAAAGCCGTCTCTAATCCTAAAGTGCATATCTAGTATGCTTTCATTATCTATTGTTGGGTGCTATTACTTCAAGTATACTTGTATGGATGGATATGAGATTAGATCATGGGAAATGTAATTGACATATATGCATGGATAACCCTTTTCAATTTAAGAAATAAATCACTCTTTGCCATTCATATTTAAGAACAATAACATCTTATCTAAGGGTATTTGTTATTACTTTAGAAAATTAATCTATTTTGTATCCTATGTTTATTTTATAAATTTAAAAATTTATTAATCGATTTTAATATTTTTTTTAAATTTATTATATATTTTTTTTATTTATAAAATTGTCTTTTAACACGATAGTCTAATCAGTATGTATATTGTATTAAATACTAATTGACTCTCAATTTAGATAAAGAATTTTAATCAAAGAAACCAAGTTTTCAAATTTTGGCTGCATCCACCAATTTAGGCATGATACACAATCTTGATCAAATAAACTCTTAGGTCTATTTCTTAAGATTAAGACCGTGTATCAACTTAGTTTACCATAAATTCAAACAATACCGAACCACATTGCACCGTCCTTTAAAAACCCTTCACAAGTTTGTTTATGTATTTATTTTTTCTAAACGAGAAAGGAATATTGTGAAAATTGTCAAACGTTAATTGATGAGAGTATCACATGATGTGGGAAGGACCATCAAATCTACAGTTGGACGAACAATCGGCCTATTTGTGGGTTCCCACAATGATTGTTAGGACCGACCAAATCGATCGATCCTCCATCATGAACAGAAACAAATTGTATGGATAATACACCAGGATCCCTGAGTCTTTATGTTTCTACAAACAAGGACATGCTTCATCCATTTGTATAAAATAAATCCCTAATACTATTGAAATGATTAAAATAACCTTCTTTTTTCTTCTTTTGATTATTGACGATGTAACTAAGCATCTAATGAGGATTTAGATTTATGCTATTATAATAAAATTTAAAAATTTATCCTATATAAAACGAAATAAATTTTATCTCAATGACATTATATTTATAGGTAAGAATAGTTAAAATTTAATATTATAAAAATAATTTTATCATTTCAATATAAATTACAACTCTGTAATTTTAATAAATACTATAGACATTATAATCAAGTATCAAAACGAGAGTTTAAATTTATACTATAGTAGCATAACTCGAATATCTAACTTCACACGAAAAAAGAAGTCTATTCCAACTACACTATATATACCAGTGAGGATGGATAAAATTCAAGATTATGATGGTAATTTTGTCATTAAATATAGATCATAACCTACTTAATGTAAATAAACAAATTATGTTATTATTTTAAAAAAATATAAAACTTCAAAGACTCAAATGTTATTTTCCCATATCATCACCGTCCAAATTTTTTTTTTTTTGGAAACTATTGAATTTGGAGCAAAACAATTCCAAATTATCCATTCACACTTTCATATCACTTGACGTACACTTTTCAAATTCCCATGCTCTTTTCATTTAATCCCGAGGTCGGGGTATATTAAAAAATTTTATTACTATCAATTTAAATATTTTTTTATAAAAATTTAAAATAAAAACAAAATTTTATAATATTAAATATTAAATCTTATTTTAAATTTTTATTATTTATTTTAAATTTTTATAAAAAAAATATTTTAAATTAATAATAACAAAAATTTTAAGTATAACAGTACGTATATGTACTGTAGATAAGCTTTGAATTTTAATATGTTAATTAAATTTATAATTCATTAATCATTAATTAAATTGTATGAGAATACTTAATTAATTATTAAATAATTGACAAGACATTATGCTATAGCAATGTAGTTGTGGTCATTGTTTAATGATATAATATATAGTGTCAGCAAACTTTACTTTATACAGTATATTATAATCTATGTTCATTGATCTAAGTATGTTATGGTTGTCTTACATAATTGATGTGAAGGCCACAGCCATATGAATTTGGACTTATTGGAATAATTCAATCAATTCCTACATATCAAAATGATCATATGTCACATGATAGCAAAGTTTTATAATTAGCGTTGTCACATTCTCTTTTTTTTTTTTTTTAATTTTATGAACTTATTGTTGTTTTGTGATTGTAAGATAGATTTTGTCAATAATTTAATGATCTAATTTATAATATTTAAGTTAAATCTACATGTATAGAGCTATGTAGTTAGTTAGGATGGCCTTTTATATCGATAAATATGAATTTACTAGTTATCATATAAATTTATTAATTTTATCTTGTTAATCCTAATTTAAATAGTTTAAGTCTATTTGTATTTTGTACTGAGTTTATGTCGTACAATGTTATGTCATGACTCCATTTTATTTTAATTAATTAAATTATTTATAAAAAATTAATTTTTATGCAATTATTATTACGAATTTTTGATTAATTATTTGTGATTTTGTGTTAACTCACATTTTAGTTCAATAAACATTTGGATGTAAAATGTGAGCTTAACATAAGTCAATTTTAACTTATGTGTCACACCGATTTATTATTTTTGTATTATATTTGTGTCATGGTAAATTTAGTCAATTTAACACCTCTAATTTTCAACCATAATAAGTTACTCAAAGTGTGTGTGTGTGTATATTAATAAAAGTAATGCAAATCGATAGCCGTTAACTATTCATATAATACATGTATTTGAGTTAACAAATTTTATGAAAAAAATAAAATTTTAATTAAATTATTATTTACAAAAAAATAGTATGAGTGTATCAATCTAATGCTAACACAATCTTTCAATAAAATGATGTAATAAAATATGATAATCATCTTAATTTTTAAAATAAAAATTAAAAAGTAAGTACCATAAATTAAAAGAAAATAATCATTCATCAACTAAATTTTGATACATATATTAAAATTTGATCGATCAATTAAAAAATATATATTTAGTATTTATTTAATATCTTTCACGTAGTTAGGTTGTTAAACGATATTTCCTTTTGGCTTGGGAAACAAGATATGAATAAGTAATTAATTTAACTTATTATTTACTTTACACATAATAAATAAATTTTGGTCTAGAAGTCACAAGGCAGAGTATATGGAATTCAAAATTGGCACATAATAAAATACAATAATTAAAAGTATAATTAAAAATTATTTTAACAATAAAATATTTTTTAGGTTTTTTGATATTGTTGTGTGGTGATTTTTAAAAGTTATTATGAAATAAAATAATTAAAAATAAATGTTTATTGAATAAATTATTTATTATAAAGTATTATAATTTTTTTATTAATTAAAATTGATAAAATAAAATTTTAAAATTATAGAAATACTTTGATTAATATATAAATGAACATCGTTAATGTTCATTTAAAATTGAATTGATATATTTTAACCGTATTGTGTGCAATAAAGGTATAATCATTATCATGTAGATAGATGCACGTAACTCTTTTAGTTAGCAAGTAAAAATTTTAAAAAGTAATTTTGCAACTTTAATTGATGTCATAAAAAAAATTTAAAGAATTTGACAATTGTTAATTTGATGTTGAGTTAAAAATATTAGATCACAAATTACCACTCTTAATTACTTGATAGATCTTTAACCAATCAAAGAGTAGTATACTCAACATAAATACTTTTTCCAAAAACACCTTCAAAAAAATAGAATTTTTTAAAATAAAAGTATTAGATAAATTACGGACTTTTATTGATTAGTTCAATTTAATTAAGAATTTGGTTAAAATGTATTTTTAATGTAAAATTTAAAATATAAAATAATTAATATAAAATTTATAATATATAATATAAAAAATTTAAAAATCGAATGTAAAATTTAAAATTTAAAAGGATTTTGAACAAATTATATGAATGATATATGAAATATAGTAAAACTTATTAATTAATTAATTACCTTAAACCAGTTGTCAGATTAACTTTCGAATGCATGCTAACAAAAGTTGAACCTCTGAAATCTGAATCTGATTATCGAAATCATTTCTGGATTTCACAATCTTTTACAGACAACAAGATTCAACGAATGAAGAAGAACATCACCTGCTAACTTATGAAAGATCGAAGACTGATCAACATTAAAACCTTCTTACAGAGTCATTGAAACGAAGATTTTACTGCAGGAACATATGCGATCGAGGACGATCTGATCCAAGAACAGTAGGGAAGGTAGACAAAGAAACACCCATAACAGGAACAGCAAAATTTGACTCCATGAAAAGTCTTTGCTGGAAACTTTCTATCGTTGCACTTGCATCCCTCACATCCTTAATCACTTCACTGTAATATTTCTTCAGCTTCTTCAACATGCATGCGTAATGTAACTTCAGCCATCTCAGTCTAATTCTCCTAAAAATCCTCACTAGAAAAAAACCCCGCCGGGGTTTCTTGCCGCCGAGGCGGACAACGGGGAGTTTACGACGTCGAAGGAGGAGTCTCCGGTGGGTCGACCGCAGGATAACGGTGGCTGCTTGGGTTTGATTTGGGGTTTGGGGGCTGGTTTGAGTGTCTTGTGCCATGGTGGTGGGCATGTGAGGTGGGAGAAATGTGAGAGTGAAGAATATATTAAAAAGTGTAGAGATAAAATATAAAAAATTTAAATGGAGTACTAACATCCGGATCTCTAAGATTAAATAAATTACAAATAAGAATATAAGTTTCATATTATATCACTTTGATCCATTTTCATATTGAAATGACCCTATTACTCATAGAATATTGAATATCAATCATCACGATGTAAAGGTATTTAGCCTAACACTGAATGTTATTTCGGGTATTTAAATTTTGTCATTCTAATGGACAAATTATGTCCTTAATTTGTTAAAATGTAAAAGATTATGGACTTGTATGTTATTATCCAAAAACTTTAAGCATAAGACAATGAACCAAATAGGTACAAAGGTATCTTTAGATTTGCACACCTCATATGGGATTGTGTTTCCAATAATTGCTTCATCTCATTTTGATTTTTTTTTATTTATATATAATTATTGAATAATTAATTAACTTATATTTATAATTAATCATTGACATAATGTGATAGATTCGATATAATTACTGTAATATTGTTTGTTTTGATAATTTAGACTAACACAACGAATCTAATTCTAATTTTTTATAATTTTATTTTTAACATCCAAAATTTCAAATTTAAATTTAAAAATTTTATATTAATTAAGGAAGTCATAATATTTACGATACATAGTCTAAATTTACTTCAAAATAATATAAAATATTATGTATAATTCGATTAATCTTACGCAACAAGTTAATTTTATTCAAAATAAAAATAAAATTTTCAAATATATAAATTCATAGCCCATGATTTATTAATTTTAATATAATGTGTATTACGCATAGTGTGACATCAATTAACAAAGCATGAACGTGACATTGATGTAGCAGCATATGCTTAATTAATTAAATGTTGGTTATATGAATTATTAAAGTAAATTATTGTACTTGACCACATTAGCATACGCATACCCTTGTGATGCCAGCTAGCATGCCATGTGAGATATATTGTAAACATATTGTTTATGTTTTTTTTTTTTTTTTAATTAAATAGAATTTGTTATAATAGAGGTAGAGTACAAATATCAAAACGACAATTCTTTTATAATTTAAAATATATAATTATATATTTAATTATAAATTATATAATAATAAATTTTATATTTAAATTTAACAGATTATATCGTATAGTTTTTTAATTTTAGCAAAATTATATTTAAATATAAATTTTTTAAAAATTAATAGAAAGTAAAATCATTATATTTGACTCTTTAATTAATTAATTAAAATTATAAAATAATTAATATAACTTTTATTTTTTATATTTAATAAAAAATATTTTCACATTTTTTTTAAATTTGAAAAAAAAAATTAACACACACATATATGTACACATATAAAAGATGAAAGTTATATTAATTATAATTTTAGTTAGTAAATTAACGAAATTTAGCTGTTATTGTAAGGTACTTTTGGTTAATCTTTAGAAAAAAAAAAAAAATTATGTATGATTTTGACTAATTTTAGAATAAATATGCAAAAATATGTCTTAAATCTGAATGTTTAATGGACAAGGGAGAGGAAAGGAAGGAAAGTTTACCCTCTTATACTTCAAAAGAAAATGTTGTCATAACACCACAAAATGTTGCCATAAAGCATGTGTGTTGCCATTTTATGGACATGCATTGATTGGTATAAAGCACTTTAATCCCAGTTCAAATAACACACACACAACTCTCAATTACCAATCCATGTTCTCATTTCTCTGTGAACTCTTTGTCTTCTGTCATCGATTTCTCTCCTTGAACCAGCCGGCAGAGACCACCATGTCGACCTGCGAGTCACCTGCTCGCTCGAGCCAAGCTTGTCACAGCTGCTGTTCTTCTACAACGAGAAAACTCAAACGCTTGGATATAAAAAAGTGGAATGCTGTTGCTCTCTGGCAATGGGGTATACATGCTTGATTAACTGTTTATGCTTTAAAGTTTATGGACATTAATGGTGATACTGATATGGTTAACTTGACATGCAGACATTGTAGTGGACAACTGTGCCATTTGTCGGAACCATATCATGGAACTTTGTGAGTGTTTTCTCTTTTTCTTCATATCATGGAACTTTGTGAGTGTTTTCTCTTTTTCTTAGGATCATTTGTTGTGTAATTGTTTGTTTTTGGTGGGGTTTTGTCTCTGATTTCTGGTTCTCTTGTTTTGGTTGTAGGCATTGAGTGTCAAGCGAATCAAGCAAGTGACACCAGAGAGGAATGCACAGTTGCTTGGGGTATATAAACACACACGCACGCATAGACTAAAACCCTAGTTAATTACTTGCATTGAATATTCCACTTTGATGATTCTAATGCTTCTTAGAACTTCTCTAACCTTTCTTTTGCACAGGGAAAAAGAAAAATACCTAGTAGGAATCCATTTTTATTAGAAGTAATGGCAATTCTTAATTTTAAGGATTTAGATAAATTCTTAAAATGTGATTTCTGTCGAAATCATTGTTAGATCAAACAAATAAATAAAGTTAATTAATTGTATCTGTCAATTATTCAAAGGTGCCACTGCTCAGCAGCTAATGTCTTGAACAATTAATTATAAATTAAAAGTTACAACATAATTTGTCAATGACATCAATATGTGATCATTAACTTTGAGAATTTGTTGATTCTGATGTGTTTGTATAGTAAGCAATTAATTTTTCTTGAATTTGTATCTGGTCAGGTGTGTGCAACCATGCCTTTCACTTTCATTGCATTAGCAGATGGCTGAAGCCTCGGCAAGTCTGCCCTCTAGGTTTGTGCTACAGAACCTCATGAATTCTTGTGTTTTTGGCAGAATCAATCTCACTGGTTTAAGTCTTTTCTGCTTGTTTGCAGATAATAGTGAGTGGGAATTTCAGAAATATGGGCACTAGAATTAGGATCATCTGCAGAAACAAAGAAAGTGGATAACTACTAGTACTGCCGTAGGATCATATTTGCCTATTCTTTCACATTTTTCACTTTCATTTTTCATGACAAAAAAAAAAAAAATTAGATCGACGCCTGAGAGATTCGAACTCTCGCGGGGAAACCCCATGTACTTAGCAGGCACACGCCTTAACCACTCGGCCAAAGCGTCATTGTTGAAAGCTAAAGTGTTGTATTCTTTTAAGTAACATAGTATGAGTATTTAGCAAATCCAAAAGAAATTTTCCTAACGACCTTGATTATGTAAATAACCACCTTTATTATTATTTTCAAACAATTTTATTCTACATAATCACTTACATTTAAAAGTATAAACACACCCAAAGAGTAAAATTATTAAAAAATTGGTAAAAATGATCATTTTAATAAGATTGAATTTAAGATGATTATTTGTATAAAAGATATTCAAGATAAGATTAAAACAAGAATTTTCTTAAATTATTATAAAAATATTTGTGGAGATTTGACAATGTTAAATCACATATAATAATAACAATGAGTGTGTTATTATATGGAAAGTTGACATTTTATTGCTATGAAGTTGAGATATTATCTTGAAGTGCCAAACTTGGATGTTGGGTAAATGAAAAGCCAAACACAAAAGATTTTTTACTTTGTACAAAGAAGCTGCAAATTTGATAGTAAATTAACAAGAACCTGGAATTTTGAAAAGTACATAAAACAAGTCTCACACTACTGCTCTCAATCCTGCATTTGAGCAAATATCACAGCATACCCATCTGCAGATTACATGGAACTTACCAATCCTTGACTCCATCTAACAGCAACAGGACTCCTCACTAGATGATCTCCATCACTCCATTCGATGGAGCCAAATTCCTGCAAGCTATCACTAGCTCCATCCAAATCATTACCAACACTTGAGAATGTAATCTCATATGCCAATGTCTTGTTTTCTGCACTAAACACAAGCTTACTAGGCTCAACATTGATTGCAACATTGGTTGGAGCATTCACTTTAACTTCATAAACTGCCTCAACTGACCTCCCAACATTCTTCACCACTCTCTTGTATTTCACAACATCATTGTTTGATTGAAACAATACAGAGAATGATGGATAGTTAAGGTTTCCTGGAGTAGACAATGAAGTTGTGCATATGTCTAAGCTTGCTGCATCGTGAACAAATACCGAAATCCTCGGAGCGTCATACCCAATTGAGCAGAGAAATGAAATGTATTCACTAGCATCAATGTCATATACTAATCCAGGATTAAGAGCTCTGTTAGGATCAACATGTCCTGCGCCATGAGTAAATGGTGTTGATTCCTTTCCACTAGCAAGATCCTTAATATTCTTCCCTGAATTGTCCAAATTGTAAGCTGTAGTCATCAGAGCAGATTTGATTGCAGCAGGAGACCAATCTGGATATGCACTTCGAAGCAGAGCAGCCAATCCGCTAACATGTGGGCAAGACATGGAAGTGCCTGAAATTATGTTGAAGTTCACTCTTCTAGGATCAATGTCTAAATCTGTTGGTGCAGTGGAACCAGTCCAGGCAGCAAGGATATTGACACCGGGAGCAATGACATCGGGTTTGAGAATCGCCGGCGTCAAATGGTTGGGTCCGCGGCTGGAAAAGGCAGCAACTTTGGGAGCAGGCGGTGAAGAACTAATTACCGTGCCACGAAAAGCAATGGTAGCTGTTGGATATTGATTTAATTTGACATATTCTTTAATCTTATTGCCTGCAATTTCACCCACCATTGTTCCGGGTATAAGATGTGAATCTGCAATCAATTCTTCGCCACTGTCTTCTGTATTAGCCAAAATCATCCCTAACCCACCAGCTAATTTCACAGCACCTCCTTTTTCAACTCTGGCATTTCGTCCTCTATCACAAACAACAATTTTCCCTTGAACTTTTGATGGTTGTAAACTCCCCATATAGCAATATCTACTACCAAAATCGCCAGCATAAACCAAAGGAAGTTTGAAATCGGGTAAAGACTCACCAGAGTACAAAGAAACACCTCCAAGAATCCTTTCATCTCCGAGAATTACATCAGCAGGAAACTCTCGATCAATGGTTGAAGCACCAACAGTTAATATCCATGGCGCTATGTTAACTGCAGTGTATGGACCTGGTCCAGAATTCCCAGCTGAACATGAAACAACAACACCATGTTGAGCTGCCCCAAATGCTCCAATTGCAATAGAATCGTGATCATATTGTGGAGCATAACCAGTAGCACCAACAGACAAAGAAATCACATCAACGCCATCAGCAATAGCTTGATCCATGGCAGCAAGGATGTCAGAGTCAAAACAACCTTTACTCCAACATATCTTGTACGCAGCAATTCGAGCTTTTATAGCCATACCTCGAGCTTCGCCTTTAGCATACTGGTAAAAGCTCGCGTTAGAAACTAAAGATCCAGCCGCAGTTGAAGCTGTATGAGTTCCATGACCTTCAGTATCTCGTGGTGATTTCGATTCCTTTGTTTCATCAATCGGCCTTTCCAAATAATAATCATACCCTTTGAAAAAAGCTCTCGCACCAATAATTTTTTTATTGCAAGCGAAAGCCGGGAAGTCATTTGTTGTCTCGCAGGTACCTTTCCATCTTCCGGGAACAGCAGACAGGCTAGAATCTGAAAAACTTAACCGCTCCGGCCATATTCCGGTATCAAGAACTCCGACTATCACGTCATCAGCGTACTTAGAGTTCGGCCAGAGCCCGAAATCATCAGACAGGCCTAAGAAATTAGGCGTGCGTGTTGTGTGAAGCTGACGAACCTGGTCAGGGATGACAGAGAGAATTCCAGGGAGTTCACGCAGCTTTGCTGCCTGGAACGGCGTGATCCGAGCCGAGAAGCCATGAACGGCGCGATCGTAGGCGTAGAGGAGCTTGGAAGGGTGAGCAGAAGGAGGGAGCGATTGGATGATGGAGGTGTACCAATGGTGGTGGGAGGAGAAGAAGGCAGGCTTATGGGATTTTGACACATGGATGATGAAAGTTTGAGGATCGTCTGATGAGAGGATTGTAGGGGTGAAAGAGAGGAAGAGAAAGAAGAAGGACAAAAGAAAGGAAGAGATTACAGGGGAAATGGCCATGAGAGACTTTCTCTCTTGTTTGGTTCCTGTGAAATTGGAGAAACAATCGGCTCAGTTCGGTTCTCATGAGGGATAGAGATAATGGATTTTATCATACAAGCCCCTGTAATTTTTACATTCTACATTTATAGTTATAATTTTCTATTTTCTTTAATTCTTAATTAAAAAATTAAACTTTTATAAAATAAAAAAATCGTTTTAATTTACATATGAACTATAATATATGTAAATTGTATTTCATAATTTACATATATATTTTTAATAATTATAAAAAAAATTAAAAAATAACATTATAAATAATTGAATTGTATAATAATTAATTTACTTAATTTAATGGTAATTTATGGCATCACCACATCATATTGACATGTGTTATACTTGTAAAAAGATGAAAAAGAATGAACATTCCTTGAATTCTTGTAAGATTCATGATTTAAATTGATGTTAAACCTTGATTACAAGTAAAATTTGGAACTTTGTACCAAGGAATAAGACTTTTTCAAATAAGTGCCATGATGGTGGGCCCGTTAAACAAATGCATGTGGGTCCATTGATGTTTAGGTGAGGAAGGTTGGTAGGAAAAGATCATGTGGTCTATGATTGGATGAGATTAGTGGAGCCTTGATGAATTCATTATAGACAAAAAGACAAGAGCAGGCTGCAGTGCTCAATAATACATGTACATTTGTAATGGATGCCAACTGAGGTGCATCCATCTACCATTGCAGGGAGTTTAAATAGCTTCTGGGTTCAAGAAGAAACGAGAGATTTTTGCTCATAAAAATTGCAGATGGGAAAGGGAAAAGGGTAAATTCCATCTTGCCTTTTGGATCTTCAATTCATCTCATGTGAGGCAATGATAGAAGGCACAAGGATATAATAATCACAAAGATAAAGCAGTTGTTTGATTCCCACAGTATTATTATTATACTTGTTTCTTGTTAATGATGTCAAGTTTTCAATAAAATATTCCTAATTGACATTTGAACATGATTAATCACAAAGACAAGCACATCAGCTAAAACATTTGACCAAATGATGGTGGGCATGTTCATATTTGATGTGATTTTGCTTAATTTGGAAAGCACAATAACTAAAGTATTTGATAACAGTTTATATTTAACAGCTAGCGATTTCATTCTTTTTTTCTTCATATGGAAACAGTGTTTAGTGCTAGAAAATTTCTTACAGATGAAAGTTAGAAGCACAATCTATTTTAACTGGATCCACAAATCACTGATACAACTTCATTGACAAGATCTAATCTAGCATGTGCAAGAATCCAATTTACAGAAGCCTACCTCATGTTGCACTAAGATGCGCTGAGGATCAACATCGATCAAACTTTTTGCATAACCAAGTATGGTAGTTATCAAGGAAAAAAAAATATAATAAAGCCTAGTCGATGAGAAAGTTTTCATGTGTTTTATTAAATTGTCATGAAAGAGAATCTGTTTTCATGATCTACCTATGATATTGCTGCTAACTGCAACCAATGAAGGCTGGATAAAGTGAGTTCTTGGATAATTATATACAACAAGTATTAGTACAGCTTCTAGCAAACTTAGAGCAAAGATTCACCTTTTTACGGTTGAGGACAGTAGAGTTAAAGCAGCAGCAAGCATTGCGTGGGCATGAAAGTCCTGCACATTGGCTAAAGTCCTGACAAGTGAACTTTCTGGAGCAGACAGAGCTAGGACATCGTGAGTCAAATGACACACAGCACATACAGCAGTTTCGCACTAGTAGATGACGGGGGCAATGCCTAAAGCAACAAACCCACAGAAGAGTGGAGCAAAAACTTCCCCTGCTCAGAATTAACACAATGATTTACATATTATCAGGCACAGAAGTGTTACATGAAAAGGTATCATTTTTTATTTTTAATACAAGGATGAGAGCATTTTCTCTCAATCTTAAAGTGAAAAGTTGAAAATTAAACACAGAACTAAGACTAGATTTTTATCCAAAATGATAACAAATTGTTCTTGCAAGTATGCAATACAGATAGCTTAGGTGTAGATTATGGAAGTTTCCAATTTGGTACTAATATCATTGAAGTTTATAAATGTTCAACAAACGTAAGAAAAATGTCCATCCAACCTAACATTGTGCTCTAAATTCAAGGGTTATTATAACCTAAACCAGGAAAGATTAGCAGAAATTTATACATAGACCAAAAACAATAGCAAAATGATGTACCAGAGCCTCTTCCAGAAGGGACGGACTTTATGAGTCTCCTGATTTCTGCTTGAAAGAAAATGATCATGCAGTGTTAGTAAAATGGAATATCATGTTGCAAAACATATTATAAAGGAACTGATAGAAATAAATAAATAAATAACTGGTTTAAGTTCAATAGTCATACATAGCGATAAAAGGATCCTGTTTAGCCCCTAGAAAGTCATCAAGCCTGTAAAATAAAAGTTAAAAGTGGGGCCATAGAAGAACATAATCAGCAAATTTGATGAAACTATATGTTAAAAAAGGCAGTAAAACAGACACACATACTCTTTGCAGCATCGAGAAGCCAGATGAAGGTCTTCAACAGATTTCAACTCTTCCTGCTTGAACAAATCTTTTATAAGTATACACATTTATATTGATTTCCAACATATATACCAATTACAAATCATCGAAAAAAGAGGTGAATAAGAAGCTAATGAGTAATTCAGTAACAGTAGGGGAATATGATAGCCTCTTCCTCACTTTTAGACTCCTACCTCAACTGAGTTCGTGCAACAGAACACGGTACCTGGTGTATGGCATGTGTTACCTTCTAATGTTTCATAATTTAAATACATGAACAAGCATTTGCCAATTCATGCTTCCCAAAATATGCAGGATAGAGGCCATGACCAACATCGCTGATTGAATGTGTCAAGTAATTCAAAGGCTAGACAGACCATTCATTATCATTATGCAATCTTATGGTGTTGTGCTGCTCTCAATGATACAATAATGGATTAATTGGGAGTCATTCAAGTATTACACAAAAGTTGGAGTATAATGCTAGAAGATGCTGGCTGAAATAAGAGCATTATGCACTTTAGATTCAAAGAAATCCATGATCAAGCATATCTAATCTGATGCATGAACACACTGTTCTAGTCAGTCATTGAACACTTCTTACTCTTTTCATCCTTAATAAAACTAATTAATTATCAGATGATAGAATCCTTTAATGGAATTAACGTTTGTTAGGTAACCTATTAGACTTTTTCCCAAATGGGAAGCAAAAATTCATCATGTTGTCATAGTACGAAGTTATCCTACAAAACAACTGTGATTTTGTACATAATGTAGCTCAAATTCTAGTGCTGTTAACGCAGGCGAAAAAATAAATTTCTCAAGACAAAATTACAAGAAAAAGAAGAGAAAGTAAATAGAAGACCTGAAGCAAACCGATCTCTCTCTCCAAAGCCTGAACCTTGACCATTTTACGCCGCTTGCCATACAAATCCAGGACGGCGGGCGGCGACCTCGGGCTCATTGGAGGCTCCACCAATGAAAACCCACATGCAGCATCCATTACCCGAAGCTAAAAACAACGTCGTTTCTACAAATGAAAGCTCACGCAATGGTTTCTGTTGCTGATGCTTTTGCTGCAGTTGTTGTTGTGTTCCATGGAAGAAGAAGAAGAACAAGAGAGGCGTACGTGATAAAAATGAAAAGACGAAGAAGGGAAATGAGTAAATGTGAAGTACATAATTAAACTAAATTAAATTAAATAAAAATGAAAGGAATAGTTGGTGAAAGACGAGTGAGTTTCTGAAGGGAAGAACTGAAATGTTGTTGGCTTGTGAGGATGGCAGAAACAGCCAGAGAAGCTTGGAAAGTACAAACACTGCAAGATTTGCAGAGACGCACGTGCCTGTCACGTTGCAGACCGCTCTATAAGCAGGCTAATCACATTAGAGTCCTTGCATTTTTACATTTGTACAAATAGGATCATATTTTTTCCATTTTAGACAAATAAGTTCTCAATTCATACCAAAATGTAAGGGTGAACAAAATCAAACCGAACTGATAATTTAATATATTTTAAATTAATTTAAAAATATATTATTCAATTTTAATTTCAAAATAATTAAATAAAAATTATTAATTTAATTATTAATTTAAATTTAAATTAAATCAAATCAAATTAATATTTATTATTTTATTTTATTTTTTATTATTAATTTAGTTATAATAAATTATTAATTTTAATTTGACATAAAATTTAATAAATTCAACTGAAATAATTAAGAGTTGTGGTTATTAAATTTTTTTAAAAAAATTAAAAATAAAAACACCCATTGGATTGTGGTACCGTTTCTTAGAAATTAACAAACAAAACGACAAGACATTACAAGCGATGAATGCGCCGCTTGTACTACCACCACTACTACTACTACTGACTCTGATGACGTGTTAAGAGCATGTTAGCAATTACAGGCGCGAATAAGTAAACGTGCGCAGATGATGTCACGAACGGAAATGTTAAATTCACTGACTGCTGTCATGAATCTAAATCACAGACCATTCTCCACCGTCAAATTGATCAAAATGCACCAAATGAGCCTGCTTTAGCTGTTGTGTAACAATGAGGAAGTAGAAAACAGACCAAATACAACAGTCCACAAGCAACTATGGAGATGGAAGCAATAAACAAGACACCTTTCAATTATGTCAACATATGGGTAAGAATTTACAGAACAAGTAGTTCAACATAATCAGTTTTCGGCAAAAATAGATGATCAAAGCCTGTTCTAATGAAGATACTATGTATTACAAATACAACAATTTCTCAGGAGCTGTATGCAACTCATCGATCTGAATGCATGGTAAACTGATTAGGATTCATCTTGAAAACTCCCTGCATATACATCTTATGGTTTTTGAACATCAACTTTAACTGCTTAATGATATCAATCCCACAGCAGTGCTTACCCTGTGCGTGAGGAATATTAGATACAGGGAAATAAGGCCTACTCCTAACAATTTGTTTGGCCGCATGTCGTTGCGAGGCAAAACAATAAGGGCCCAGAATAGTCCTGTCATGAGAAATCCCATTGTGAAGAACAAACTACTGTCCTTTGGAACCAAATATGAAGATGGCCTTTTTGACCATGCTCCAAGTAGCATTGAGACACCTAAACCGACAAGTGTGTTGAACATGGGACCTGCATAGCATCCAGACAAGGCAATCTGTACACCATCTCCGCCATTCATTGCCAGAGCAATGTTTGACACCAAATCGCCCATTGAGTTGCCCCATGCTAATACAGTTAACCCAAGGATGGAGGGATTAATTCCAAAGATCACACCAAAAGCCACCAACAAAGCAACAAGCTCATTTGCGATCATGTAAAACCATATGATACTCATAACAAATCCACCTAAAACCCAGACAATTAAGAACTTCTGCGGCGGATGATCAGCTGTGGTGAAGCGATAAGCAAGAAAACCAAGCACACAACCAAGAGTAGTACCGATAAAATATGCAACCATTCTACTTGCAGAACTTACACCATCTTGGCTACTCCATAAAAATGCCAGGAGAATAGGCGCCAATAAAGCACTCGCTACAGCATATGGCTTTGACCACATGTCATCCTCAACCGATGGAATTGTTAACCGTCTCGGCAATGTCAATGGAAACTCCAACAATGAAATTAGTTTAGAATGTGAAGAAGATGAATCTCCATCTTCAGTAGTCTCATCAGTCCAGCCCCATGGAGGCCTTTCATTATTTGCCTCACTCCCTTTGGAGAAATGATTTGAATATATTGCCACATTTGAAGCCCACATCCACTGAGGCAAAGAGGGATGCAGTTTTGGCGGATCATCATCTGTTTCAAGGGCAAGCAGAGGACTGTACACTGTAACATCCTCATCGTTTCCCTGAGAAAAGACACTTCCTCGTACAGGAAGCAACGGTGTAACAGCATCCAATCTCAACCTCCTCGCATGTTTCCTCAAGATCTCATTTGCAGCCACAGAAAATGCATACACCACATAGATTGACACAAAGGCAATAGCCACTCCGACGTTCACCTTCCCAATTAGCAAAATCATCAACAGGCAAAGAAGTGTAAAAAGAAAGAAACTAACATCCCTAATAAAACATTTCCTATCAATCTGAACTCCCTTCTCTGCAACACACAACGAAACAGTCCCAACAACAATGCAAGTTACAAATACTGCACCACCCAACACACTATTAAGTCCAACTTCACCAGTGTTAGAACCCATAAAAGCTGCTATACTTGCAAACACATCCGGGGCTCCATTCCCTAGTGGAAGGAGCGTAACACCAGCAACAGTTGGAGGCAGTCTCAACAGACTTGAGAGCTTCTCCAATGAACAACAAAAGTAATCTGCGGCAGTGTTACCCAATAGATAAAACAAAGCAGCCAACCAAATAACCAATACTGCATAACCCAACAGACTAAATCTTCCACAAGCACAATAGAAAAACTTAATGTAATCAAAGAACCCACCTGATGAACATTCTGGGTTAGCTTTTAAGTACTCACATTGGTTAGCATAACCCTCGTGATGAAGCAATCCACTACACAAATCAGGACTTCCAGCCGTCAAATTATTAGATAAATTCGACGAATTGCCTTCAATTTCGACCATTTTTCGATGATTTGCCATAAACTGAGTTGACCCATTATTCAAAGTATGATCTTGAGTCAAACTATGATCACCAAACAATGAAGATGAAGATTGCCTTAAAATTGGGTTTCTCATAACATCCACCCGGTTATAAAACAAGAAAAATAGGATCATGCTACAAAATCCAGTAAAAATCCCGCGAAATTTTGGGTTTCTTAAACTATACAATCCATTTAACCCCTTCATTTCTGAAATTTTCCTCAATAACTCTCCAAAAAAAATAACAACCCAGAAATTAAAACAGCCTAGGGTTTCATTTCTAAACTAAAACAAAACCCTAGATGGTACTGTATATAGAACACGCAACAACCCGAAAATTTGATGACTTACCGGAATAATCTGATAAAGACAGATGGGTTTTGCAGAAAAGAGAAGAGGATTTCAATAATCGAGAAAAAATTCGGACTTGGTTTTAGATTTTGAAGGTTTGATTGTCTGCTTCCGGAAGCAGTTTCCTGGTTACTTCCCGTGTTCGTATCATTTGTTTGTGTTCCTTGCACACGTGTGCAATTTTAGGGACTGTTTGGAAAGTTGGTTAACGTGTACCGACTTTTAGTCCCCTTTCATCTACCCAATAGTTTGTAATTCAAATATGTTAATACTCTTT
>CP135551.1:322610-338204 GCA_032402905.1 Khaya senegalensis | reverse complement strand
TATTTTATATTATTTATTTTAAATTTTATATTAATTATATAATTTTTATAATTTTTATTTTATATTTTATATTAATTATTTTAAATTTTTTTATATTTAAAATTTTACGTTAAAAAATTTCATAATTGACAATTTAATTTTAAAAATTTATTCTTGCTTTATCGGTAAATTTAACTTTTTTTTGTTAATTTTGTATAAAATTTAAAAAAATTATTCATATTAATTGGTATACAATTTCATTCATTTATAATAACATCATTCCATCTCAATAATATTATGAGAATAATTTTTTTATTTATAACATTTTGTGGAAATAAGGTTTTTTTTAAAGTATGTTATGTTAATAAAATTATTTAAAATTTAATTTTAACAAAAATAAATTTTAAATCTTAATTTTTTTTATGATTTTTATATTATTTTTTAAGAAAAATGGAGTAATTGTATGCAAAATAATTTATTAAAACATTTATTATATTCAAACTGTGAAATCATGGAAGCATGTTTATATGAAAAAGTCATCACATTGATGCTAATATCAAATTATTTGATTTGGGTGGGTTTGAGATAATGAAAAGAAAAATTAAAAATAATTTTCTCGGAAAATTATGTACACCAAGAAAATGACAGTGGTCGGTGAGAAGATATCATTTACGCTATGCAAAAACTGAACACAGGCCGGTTAGGTTTTCATATTTAATGAAATCTTGAACCTGCATTTGTTTTTGGTCAAGGACTAAAGCTCATAACCCAACTCATCAATATGGCTACCACACATTAGGGTTTAGGTTTTAGAAAACTTGGACCAACATAGCCTAAATTATTTAATTTATTACCTTAAATATCAAATTATCACTATAATAAATAGCATTATCACCCGAACATTACTTACTAATCAAAAATTTTAGCTATATTTGTATGAATTAAAACAATCTCGTTACATGTACGTGTATACTCTATAAAATAAGTATCATACGATAATGTCTTATCAAATTATGGTATTAACTGTATTTATAATAATTCTATTAAAACTATAAGTATACAGATTTAATTATAGTATATATATTATTACATTTTTTTATGTATTATGACTTAAAATAATTTTTTATAGAAATTTAAAATATTAAAATTTTAATATTAGTTTAAATTTTTGTAAAAAATATTTTAAATTATAAGATGAGGAAAATTTGAATGTATTGATACAAGCATGTAGCATAATTTAGTCAAAGGATACTTCATATAAATGGGTGTCGTTTTAGGAGTGGTGACAAGATACAAGCCATGGTGAACATGTGCTAGTGGGGGTGGGGGGACAAGAGTGATGGAATGGAATGTATTATATAGTCTAATGAAATTGGATAATAATTGAGCATTGCAAATTACGCAAGACCACCCTTTTGGTTCTCCTTTTTGCCCCCACTTCCTCGTCATCAATTGTTTTTGCAACTAAAAGCAGGAGAAGTTAGAGGATATACCTTGTTGGTGATTCCTCATAATCCCAATTTCTAATCATGATAATGAAACCAACCCATCAAGCCCCTCCTAGTCAAATCAATCCAATTCAATTCAATTCTTTTTTTCAAAAAAAAAAAAAAAAAAGAACTTATCAAAGTAATACATGGACCATACATTGCCAAGTTTAAAAGCCAAAGAACTCTCTTTCTCTCTATGTATATACATATATACATGCATGAAGTGGAGATTATTAAAATCTATTGGCAATCAATTGGGAAAATGACTAGCACTATGTTTTTGTGCAAGATCACTACACAAAAGATAACCCCTCCTATTTGTTCCTATCTTTGCTTGTGAATTGATCATTTTTATCCTAACAATGTGTATGAATACTACTCACAAGGCAAGGAAGTTCATATTTCACACTCGTGCATGTGAAACATGCATACATTGTTTGTTTAGGTCATTTTACTATCAGTGTTGTACTATGTGTAGGACATAAAAGTTGGATATTTATATATGAGTGAGAAGAGGGAAACCAACCTGCCGGCCATAGTTTTCAGTTTAGCTTGCAATAATGGCTTCACAATTAGCTAGGTGTTACTCCCCAAACACTTTTCATTTCGTTGCTTCAAAAAATTAATTTATTAAATAATATTATCTATTATTATTATAAATTTAATATTAAATTAAAAATTAATTTATATTTTATTTATTATAAAATATAATATTTTTATCTACTCAATCATATTATTATTTATTCGTTCTTATAAATTTAAAATTAAACTAAAAAATTATTTATAATTTATTTAATATAAAATATGACATTCTCAACCACCTAATTGTATAGTACTCTTATTATAGTTAAATTCATTTATTATGAATCTACTTGATTTATATTGTTTGTCCTCACGACTTTTAGAGAATTCAAATTATATGTGACAATCCCTTATTGGAGTACAAAATAAAGGTGTCTAAGGGTTCACGTGTAAATAAGAATTTGAGTATGTTTTAATATCACTTGTCATAAGTTGAAAGCTTGATATTAATTCAAAAAAACTAGCACTTAAATGACACTACATACTTATCCTTATAAATTCAAAATCGATCCATCATCTATCCTATGCAAGACACAACATAAGACATACCATACCCATATCACACAATATCTAAATAATAAAAACTCTCATTAAGTTTACATAAAACAAGAATTTTTCAACTAAAAAATAAATGTGCATTTATTATGCATGGCATTAATCTTTGACATTATTGAATATTATGTTCATATTATGATAAAGAATATTTAAACATGAGATTCACATTTTTATCTTAATTACTAATATGACCGAAATTTAAATTTATGTATTAATTTATACGAATTGATATTACAATTTTCTTATATGAATTTTATTATGTTCACATCAAAAACTCAAAAAATGCATGTGCATGTACACATATGTGTGTGTGTATGTTTACATGAATGGGTCCTCCAATTCTAGTGGGAATGTATTAAAAACTTACATCAATTTCTTCATTGTGTTCTATATGAACACATTCAATGCTATGTCTTCGTTATTTTATTTTCATCTTCATATGGGTATACATAAATAAGGTCAATCAAGCTCACCTAAGTAGGTTAAAGTTATTATTTAAATTATTATTGACATGGCATACAGTCAAAACCGACGTGTCACACACTAATCAACCAAAATAATTATTAACCAATTGGTCTTGTTATAATAATTTATTGAATGATTTGGTATATGCCCAGCCTTTGATTGCATATCCAATTATACAACTACCATATTAAACAAAGTAAAGGTTTTCCTCCTTAGTTTTTCTTCGATAACTCAATAATATGATTGATATTTGGCAGGTAGTGAAGGGGAATTGGAAATGACAACTAGCAAAAAGTGGTTTTGTTTGTTTGGTTGCCAAATTTTCTCGTGAAAGTTCTTGAGGGGAAAACCTTGCTTATACCCACAAAGAGACATGGTGATCCTTTTTGGAAGGGGTTCAATACCCTTTGTGTCAAAAGTAAGCATTGATGTGTTTGTGTTCTACTCTTACAATTTCTTAATTTTCAATTAATTACCCAATTTGTTATTAATCAAGATTATTATTTAAAGCGTGAGTACAGCTTTTATATATATATATATATATATATAATTATATATTTTTTGAAGTAAATTTTAAAATAGTAATGTAAAATTTTAAATAATTAACATAAAATTTAAAATATTTAATAAAAATATTTAAAATATAAATAAAAATATTTAAAATAATTAATAAATAATTTAAAATATTTGAGTGTATGATTAAGTGTATGCATAGTAGATAATTTCTTGAAGTGTTAGTAATAAGTGGATAGAAAATTGAGCAAAGTTGTTGGAAGTTATTGTCAAGGAGTCCAAATCATAGAATATATGGAATGTCCTAATAACTAATTAATTACTTGGCTGGATTTTGACAGCAACCCTTCAATTCATGCATTGTATTGGGTATGAAATTTGGGCATGGCAGACTTGTTATATCACATAAAATCAGACATCTAATTAATTAAAGAAATATTACACCATGTATTTTGTGATATCTACCTGACATTACATTATTATATTTGTTCCCATGGCTCATACTAAAACTTGGATTTGATTTGGATTTTTGGAAATTTGATCACCATACTCCCCTTTCTAGTGCTGGATTTGAAAAAGATCTGATTTTTTGTGTTATAGTACATTAAATATAAAATATATTTAATTTTTTTAAACTTTTAAGTATTTTAAATTTTATATTTATATTTTAAATTTTTTACATAAAAATTTTATTTTATAATTTTTATATTATTTATTTTAAAATTTATATTAATATTTTAAATTTTACGTTAAAATATATAATATTCATAAAATGTCCAAGTTCATGTATATCAGGTTGTTGCTTCATACTCTCATTTACTCTTCACTGCTTGACTTTTTCATTTTTTTGTTCACAACACAGAGATAAGCATCACCACATATTTTGCATTGAATTCTACTAAAGATATAGTTAAGTTTGAAAGTAGAGTGGTATTAGGATGTGGCCATCAGAGAAGTATAGTGAACAACTAACGGGTGTGTATGCAACATGGAGATATTAATTTTATCATTAATAAGGTGGGCCAACTAATTTCATTAAATCACTCCACATGTAGGTTGATGTAAGCCCATAATATGTTGCTTTCATTCCTCAACCTTGTTTGTATGTGTCTGTGTGTGTGAAAACAACATACATAGAAGCAGAAGCAGGTCAGTCATTAACTTCTGAGCAAGATCAAACTAACTTAGCTTATTGAAAGAGTAACTTGACATTCATACAAATATGAAAGAATCAATTAGAAAAACCAAATTACTAACTTACAAAATATCAAGTTTCTGAAAACTATGTTGTGAGTAAAGACCTACCCATGTTTTTCTACAATAAAAAAAAAACATTTCAAGAGCAGCCAAAAATCAGTTGCAGCCTTTTGTTACACCAGAATAAGTAATAACATTGCATTCCAGTAGCTGCAGATGACTAGGTTGGAAGCAGGGCACAATGGAGTTTGCAGGAATGCAGATTCAAATTCTATGCCAGAAAGACTAGTTACTGTTTTTCTATGGTACTACAACGCAAATTATTGGTTAAATCCTTACTTTTCCTGTAACACTACCTCTTCAGTATGTTCACAATGGTTATGGTCGTAAGAAGTTTGTTCCTTCTCAAGCTCTTTTATTAGGTTTTCAATCTGTCGTCTATAAATTGGCATAAAATGATCGCTTACCATAGTATGTGACAGCCTCAGCTTACTGTACAATGATCGTGGAGTAAGGAAAACCCCAACTTTAGTCTCTGCCAGCTGCTGAATACTGTCAGAGTTGCTAGACATGGTGGTATCATTTTCAATAGTTTCAGAATCACCATGCAGGCAAAGGGTAACAATATGCAAAATCTTTCCTGGAGGGAAAAACCTGTGTGCTTCATTTGTTTCAGGTGCAGACCTCTCTGGCTGGCCATCACCGACCTCAGCAATGGCTTCTGCTTCTTCTTCCCTTATTTCCTTTGCCACATCACCACCCTCACCTTCTGTATTCTCATAAAGTTTGTGTTCAAGTTGTTGCCACAACTCAACTTCCGTCATACGGTCTTCGTGTGAGTTATGGCCCATGAGGTCCTCACCGTCATCAAGATCAACAACCCCTTCCAAGTGAGGATGCACTTTGTCAGAACATGATTCAATTTCTGAAGACCATTCCATTTCTGATGAAGATACAGGAAGCTGAATGTTTTCAATTAAAGTTGTGGCTTTCTTTGGGGATGTAATAAGAGGTTCAAAAGTTGCTGTTTTGGATGAAGATTCTAGGGAAACTCCATCATCTTTTGAGCTTGAACGACGATGGCGAGGTCCCATGCATGACCACGTGGACAAAAGTGCAGGACGTTTCCATGCTGCCTGAGCCATGCTCTGGGCTCTTTTCATCACAACCTGTGGACAATCAAATGGCTCAATAAAAGCAAAGTGTAATCACTAGCAACATTTGCCGTCAACACTTAGTACATAGCAGAAATGTGTACATGTGTGCCATTTGAAACAGGGCGCAAAATTGCCCCTGCGCCAGCAACTTTTGCTCTAGCACTGGCAATGGATGGAAGATGGGAACCCAATGCTGATGCAGAACGATAGACAGTACTAAGAATTCTTGTATGCTCAATCTGATTCCTCAGATCGTTCAGCCAAGCAGATGATGTCACCTGAAATAAGTTCCTCCTCATGAGACACTCAAAAATATAATTTAAAAGCTAATGGAAACGACAACCATGGGCAATGTTTCAGTAAATGTCAATTATGACCAGCATTGTGCATTAACTGGAACCTGTCATACCAGTATACAAGATCTTGTTACAAAAATAATATTGTGCTTCTTGTAAGGACACACATCATTTTTGCTTCAACAGAAATTACAATCTTGCTAAAGTACACTCAGTGTCAATCATAAGAATAGCAGATCATGATTTACTTAGAATAAAAGTGAAAAGTACAAAACAAGCAAGGGATGGATGACCAACTAATTGTCCATTTTACTAGAAATTCGGACTCGTTGCAGTTCAAATAAAACAAAATTTAACAAAAAGAGTAGAGGAAAAGAAAAAAGAAAGTTTTTTAAGAGATTCAATGACACCAACAAATGACTTGTGGCTCGTACTACAAAAGGTAGAAGATCAATTTTTGTCAAGGGATCTTCACCCTTTTTGAAATAAGGCAGTGACTATATCCTATATCAGTGTCAGGAGCATAACCTCAGCACGCAAATCATCCACTGAAGCAGCACAAAATGTTGGCACTAAGTCAGCTCCATTTATGACAGAGGTAATGAAATCAGTCCCTGATTCTGCCAACTCCCAGGTCATACAAGCACCTGTATGAGATACATATAGTCAGTTCTACAACTATGCACAACAAACAACAAATTCATCAAGCAGACCCAGAGGATCACCTCCAAGTGTCTTGAAGTGTGAACATTAGAATAACATTAACAAGGAATCACACTTGCCATAAAATTAACAGACCTGGAGCAAATGTAACACAGCTAGCAGTTGATAGGTCCTTCTGTTCCCTCAATACATATGTTAAAAGTGCTGCAGTCCCTCCACCCAAAGAGTGTCCAACAATCTGATGAAGCCCACAATTTTTATCAAAATTTATTTAGCTTAATAACAATTACACCCGGCAAATGATATCAAATGTAAATCAAGAGGATTCAAAGGATAATTGTTGGCTGTTTCTTTAGCTTACAACTTTGTGTAAGGTTCTAAAAAAAATCTATTTGATCTAAAGAATAAATCAATTAAAAAGGACTTGCAAACTTGCTGCAGCATAACAGGCACACAAATCACAAATGACAAGAAAACAAGAAAAGACATCATGGAAGACCTAGAAAGTTAAAGCAGAAAGTATGATAAAGTTGGCAGGACAAATTAAAATGGCCAAAAGGATGGAACAGAATTAGGCTAGAACCGACTTAGTAATGCAACATTCATACGAAGAGCTGTGTGAGAATGCACTTTCATTTGCCCAAATGTATACTTTATATTGGGAGTACTGATTGAAACTACATTTTTCCATTCATTTACTTATCTATTTAATGGTACAAGGCTTGCTAAAGTTTGTGTGACTAATAAAACACTCTCCAGCAATAATGAACTTACAACTGACAAATAAATGCATAGAAAGATTTTCAAGACACACTTTTACCTTAAGTTCATAATCAGGATATTTGTCAAGTGCTTTAATAAGACAAGGAGTGGCAAGTTTTGCAATCCACCTTGCAGCTGCAACCATACCACAATGAGCATAACCTAAAACTAAATTGCTGACTCCACCCTCATGCACGACAGTGTGATGGAACGGTACCACGGCTCCTGTAGCAGCAGTCAGAGTATCCTTGATACTATGTGTTCCGCGAATCAATAAGAGAAAACACTTGTTTTTGTGGTCAACTAAAATTGTAAAAGCTGGCTTCAATATCTACATAGATTAACAATGGTCCAACCCCACTCCAATTAGAGAAAGAAATAAATAAAACAACACAAAGATGGTGATATTTGTGGAAAAAAAAAATAACATACTCCTGCTTTAGGTTCTTGGAGAAGAACATCTTCTTCAGCATAGCCAGTCTCCTCCAAAAATGAAGGAAATGGTTTTTTGGAAAAATGCCAACACAGGGTCAACAGATTTAAGAGATATCTAAATTCAGCAAGAATCTCTGGTCCTTGAAGCCGGACACTGTCTTGACCGCCAAATATGCTGTCAACAAGCAAGTTCCCCTGAAAATCATTATTATACGGTCAGAAATTAGAATAATGCCCAACAAAATAATAAACACAATCCACAAGAAATCATTAGAAATTTGCTATGACCAAAAAACATTAGTCGCTCCATATAAAGATAACATGAATTTATCCAGTGATTGCCTGACTAGAAGACGGAAGAAACCCATACAAAGAGCTAAAGGGCATCTCATTTTTATTTAAATGTAAATCTCATACGGCAAATAATAGTTCAAAAAACAAATTAAATCACTTCGAAAAAGAGAAGGGAAAAATAGTTAATCATTTCATGTTACTGGTAGCAACAGTGCATGGCAGAAGACTAATGTAATGGATAAAATAACACCACATTTACAAAACAAAAGGCTCCATAAAAATAAAACTGAAACTTTAACCATGAAGGTGGAAAACCGGTCTTAGCTTTTTTGCCTCTCATATCAAAAGCCTAAGATTAAAATGTTCTATTAGCTATCATAAAAAAAAAAAACTTTAAAATGAGCACCAAAGGCACAGCTAAAGTGCTCATTCCTCATGCCAATAAGAATTCCATCTCACCAGTACTGTGATTAAATAGAATCATGCAGTCTACCTATGGAGCACCTTATTTCTTAATAATTTCTAAGCCAAATGCAACCCTGCAATTGTATTCCAGATTCACCCCGATTACAAACAAATATTTGTATAGTAATTCTATCCATGAACGTATTACATTTCTCAAAATTAGCATAATTATCTACAACCATACATTATTCCACATATATCATATTCTTCATCTATCAAGCATGCTTACCTGCCTCTTCAATAGAAAATTGATCCCAAATGCCAAATCCCCAATGGGCCACTTCCCTAGAGTCTCTGAATAAGTGAATCGAAGAGTCTCAGACAAAGTTGATATCGTCTCTAACCAAGTAGCTGGAGCTTGAATTACACTATGTGGAACACGGTCAATTCCTAAAGGAGAATGACTTGTCAATACACCACTGTTTTTGCCATCATCATCCCCATTTGACGGAATTGTCTGTAATTTACGGTTCAATGTGTAGTACAAAAGAGCAGCTGCCCCAGCTGCAGTAGCCATTGTTGCAGTGGCCATGAGTTTATCCCTAATTAGAAAAAAGAAGTATTAATTAAGTTAAGAACCCAATGATCGTCTACTTCCAGTTTTTCAACTTTGTCAAACTAATCTACAATGATATGCAATTCTTCGGATTCAATTTGATGATTGCATACATTATATATTCATAACAAAATCCATAAATTTTAAGCAAATTTGAAAAACATTTAAAATTCTTCAGCAATTACACATCAACTATAACAATCTAAATAACATTCAAATCAATCTTCACAGACATAAAAAGCCACAAACCATAAGTTTCATGTGAATTGTCACCCAAAAAAACAAATAAACAAATAAAAACCAAAAAGGGATTCATCAGCTTAATCAACTTCAAACAACATTAAAAACAGAATTTCGAGTACTAACTTATTCAATCTTCTGACAAATATTGAAGCTAAAAAAAAAAATTTTGCAATCAACAAACAATGCACGAGTCTAATCACTACCCTTAACAAAGTGAAATAAAATCCAAACAAATAATACGAACACGAGCTCTCTATTTACAGCTGAAAAAACCGAAATTTCACATTTCAAATCACTTTCCCTCGTCTTCCCAAACTTTCTCAGCAAACAAACAAAGCAATCAAATCAAAAGCATCAAACTTTAATATTCAAAATCATAAAAACTACAAATTCCCATACATACAAAGAAGCAAACATGTAATCAAACGAATACAAGAATCACAACCTAAAAAAAAAAAAAACAAACCCCAAAAGAGTCGACAATCTATCAAGGAGAAATTGTCCAAACCTGAACAGTAAAAGCTGGGATTTCAACTGAAATTAGGTAACGTGGATTTTAAGGAGTCGAAGAGATTTTCTGCATGCAACTCCCAACCATTTTATGTAAACAACTTTTCCATTTTGGTAATTAAAAATATTTAACCTTAATTAACTAAATCGATCAATGTTTCCTTTTTAAATGGCATTAGCCACGTGGCGAAATCGGATTGGGCCGATGATTGTGCGAACTGGAGAACGTGTTTGAAAACCGACCTTGAACCGGTTCTTAACTGACACGTGGCGGTTTGATTTCCCTTGCGGTTCATTAAAAATCATGGAAGTTTTTTGAATTTTTGTCAAAATGATCTGATTTTCGGGTTAATTTACTTTTATAGTCCAAGGTTTAAATTTTTAATATCTAAAATATAAAAAATTAATATTTAAATAAAATTATTTTAATTACTAAATCGATCAATAATACTTTATAAATAAATACTTTTAAAAAAAATAACATAAAAATTATATCTTAAAAAAAATTACCACTTTTTTAATGAATAATTTATCGTAAAAATTTTTTTTATATTAATATAAATTTATTAAAAAAATATTATTCATCAAAAAATTAAAATTTTAATTTCAAATATAATAAAATTTTATATCTTATTAAATTTTTTTTTTTTACATTACGTAAAATTGCATTAATTCTCAAATTTATTAAGAATATATTTTGAAAATGATTTTAAATCTTAAGAATTTATCATAAAAATTTAATGTGAATGCATGATTGTGAATTGTAGAGAGACAAGGTTTACTAGTTTATTTCTAGTGTAGATCATATACTAAGGTAGAAAATGACTACAATACCCTTGTAATAACAGCCTTGAAAGACCTGGAAACATGGGTTTATACTTCAGATATAACAAAGCAAAAGCTAAAGTCAATGGGCCAAAATAGTAGAAGCAGCAAGCTGCTAACACAAAAGCATTTTCTGTCAATGTTAAAAGGATTTCTCCCCTTGCTTGGCACAGCATATAACCTGTTTTCAAGGTTTTTTTCTGCTTAGAGGGACAATGGCTATGCATCAAAAGCACTTGAAATTATAAATTTAAGATGAAAAAGAAAATTGCAGTTTGGTTTTTCGGTTTCAGCATTAAGATGCTCTTAATCTCGCTCGCTTATTGCAGTCAAGTGTTCATCGATCTCCTCGATGGACAACACTCTGAAGACTGGATTCTCCTTGCTCACCACTCCAACCTGTGAAAGAAACAAAAAAAATATCGAAAAATGATCAGCATTATTGATTTGATTTATTGCGAACTCAGAGAAATCCTTTCACATTGAGCTCAACCTCATTTGTTAGAACAATAGCAACAGAACCTAATACGTGAACTTTTAAGTACCTCAATCTCACTGGCCTTAAAATCCTCTTGCAGAACTGATTGCAGGGCAGAAATTGCAGTCTAGAAATGAAAAACAAACAAAAGCATTAGACTCCAAAACAGAATTGTGATTGTTTTCACAAGCAAGAAATTCATGCCATTGTTTACATCAGAGAGGTGACTACTCAAATGAAGTAAATAAAGAGAAAGCAACATCTACCTGCACAGTTTCCTCGTAGGTAAATGCAGGATCATTCTTCATTTTCTTCTCCAAGAAATTAATTGCTTCTTGTTCTTTCAATCCAGCACTTGTTGCCTAGACCATATCAAAATCAATTACCCAGGCACAAATTCAACTCATTTAACAGCATTATATAAACAAGAGCATAACAGGTTATCGGATAGAATTTTCATACCTTGTGGCCAAAGAAGTGGCCAGCCGGGTCACACTTATAGAGGCGAGGTCCATATTCTTCATCAATACCCAAAACCATAGCAACTTCAAGAGCAAATATAAGAGAATGTTAGAAGGGTGACATAAGTAACATGGTTGGGCCTTGCATTAATAATAGTATCTTTTGTCACTCTGAAGGACTAGAGAACATACCAACACCAAGTGGTCTCATATAAGCATGTTGAGTATAGACTTGTGATTTGTCTGCAATCCTGTACGTATGCGGAAATTAACTAAATTTAACAAATTTAAGCAGTAACAATGGCAAAAAGGAATGAGGCAAAAGAAAAAGTTCAGTCCAACAATTTGAAAAATATTGAATGCTAAACAAATGGCGGTTGAATCCACTTTAGCATGCAGCATGATTTTGTGAGCAATTCATGTAGTTGAAAAATATTTGAAGGATGTGAAAAATATACCATTTAGATAATACATCCACAGGCATTTCATATCCATATCTGAAGCGAAACTCAGCAGCTTCATTTCTTGCTTGCTGAACTAATGTCCTTGCATCAGCTGAAAAATGACAAGACAATGACATCTAAGCTCCACATATTTTAATGAAAACTTGACCCACTGCTTCTATATTTTAACCAAAAAGAATGATGCAAAAGGGAATTCTGGATCTGCAACAATTAGAACTAATGGGGAAGTAATAAATAATAAATAGAGGAACTCTTTGCGTGATTGTATTTCGCATTAAAATAGTTTAGATTTACTTGCCATCTTTCAACACTAATCTTTTTTTTGTTTCTCTAGCATGAAAACACATTAAACGTACTCAAACAAATAGGTAGTCTGCCATTTATTCTAGACTGCAGCATATATCAATAGAATTCTCAACATAACAAAAGTGAAAATACCAACCTATAAAAAGAGATTTACTCAAACATCAAACCCACCTTAATTTGGAGTTTCAAAAGATAAATTCAAACATATAAATCAAGATCCTTGAACTCTATAGCTTTTACATAGATGTTTTCAGTCACATATTTTTCATAAAATCTTTATATCTTCAAGCTAAAAATAGCACAAAACAAAACACCTGTCATGCCAGTTGCTAGCAATCCAAGGTACTTTGTGATGGGGAAAAGATGTGTGACACTTGTATGATCCAAAAGCTTGTCCTGCATTAATTTTAGAAAAATGAAACTCATATAAAATTTCAACTAGTAAGTAGAAAAAGGATTAACTACAATCAACCAATAAAACTCACCGGGACCTTCTTCTGAGTCACAACACAGACTGAATCCTTTCCTCGGACACCAATTGAGGTAACCCCAGCAGCCTTAACAGCCTTGAAAGCATACTCTACTCAATCATTCAAAACACGATTAGATTGTGATCGATTCATTACTAGCCCAGCAACCAAGAACAATCCTTGAAATGTGGCAATATAGACCTAACACTCAATCTGTTAGCATGGAAACATATACGAACCAGGTATGACCAGCTAATCTGTGTTAGTCACTTCTATAAAATGTTATTGCCAAGAGGTTTGAGTGATACACATGGCACAAGACATGACTAGCTACGGGATAAATTTTATTTTCCCTTTTTCTTTTTTTTTTGGATTAGAGAAAAGAGAACTTCAAACCAAATGATAAGAATCAAGTTCATATTTTCCAGTCTTCTCCCTAATTTTCTCAACAACCAAACAGTAGGCCAACTAAAATAACCAAAATGGGTTCTAAATAACAAAGCTCATACTTTCACTAATGCTTTCTCCTCTGATTCCTCTGCACTTAAATATATTAGTATCAACCAACAATTAGAGGATATTACATACCCAGAACTTTAGCTCTGGTTAATAACACAAAAGATTCACTTTTTCTTTAGATAACATAACAAGATACCATAAATATCAAACATGCTATCTAATAATTTCCCAGATAAATGAGAATCAAAAACACATTTTCACTCTTTCTCCCAATTTTCTGAGCAACCAACAGCATGTCAACCTAAATCCCCATAACGGGTGCTAAGATTCAAGTTCAAATCTTCTTTTGAAAAAAGTACACATATTACATCGCTTTCTTCTATAATCAGAACTTCGCAACGGAGATCAAATTTAATACTCATAGCCCAACACTAGCAGATCAATTTTGATTCCCCTAACGCTAAAACAAACTAAAATCAACCAATATATCAACGATAGCAGATCAAATCGCATGCCCATAACTTCAAATCCTCCAAATAACGCAAAAAAAATGTAATTTTTAAGATAATATAACAAGAACATGGAAGATATTCACACATACCCACTTGAAAGAGCCGGCCTTCCGGCGAAAAAATCGTAATATGTCGATCGTACCCTCCTCCACTTCCTCTACTCATTGTTTCAAGCTACTGTTACTGCGATTTTCCTTCGATTTTCAGAGTTCTTGCTAGCAAGCAACTTGCAAAGCAATTAATAAATAAATAAATTTATATATATTGACAATAGTATACTGATTTGGAAAACTCTTACGAAATTATACAATATAAAACTGAAATTACCTAAATGCCCCAAACATAACCGCGGTCAAACATGCAAATTTCTAGAATTTCTAGTGGCGGCCAATACGTCAGGCCCGACCCACGAAAAGAGGCCGACCTGAACTTGTGGGCCGAGTAAAAAAAGAAAATTGTCCCATTAGACCCCCATCATATTGGACCTGATTGCAAAATAACTAAAATTTTTATTCTGACATTTTAAATTTTTTAATTCGGAATGAATCTAACCTTCTTAGACTGAATTCAAACTTACACTACTCCATCACTAACACTACTTAAATTAATAAATTTTACGATAATTTTTGTCTAAAGTTTCTTATTGATAAAGAATGGATTTTGAATTTACAATTCTCCGGTGCTTCGCAACATGCTATTTGATTGCTTATCGATTATCTTCATTGCTTAGTAATATTTATTGTTGTAGAAAGTTTGTTAAAAAATCTCCCCTATGCATCCAAGTAAGAGCCATTATTCTTTTATCGAGAAGCAATTCTTGTTCCAATCAAGAGTTCTTGTCCTAGAATAAGAATTACTTTACCATCTTTGATAAATACTGTTAAAATTAAATATGTGGTCTTTAATTGTTAAAATTTAACATCTTCTTATACTTTAATTTAATGGTAGCAAATGAGTCAGACCGAACTAGGCTCGTGTAAAACTAACAAAGCTAGCATGGCTTGTGAGGCCCAATCCTAATAGGCTAGTTTACGACAAACTTAGGTTAATTCACAAATTTAAATAAAAATTTTATATATATATTAATCGATAATAAATTGAGGTTAGGTTTGACTTGGCCTAAATTCACAATGAGCTGAACACGAGTTTATATTATTCACGAGTCGAGTTCAAACCACCCGACCTGTTTGTCACCTTTATTTTAATTAATTATTATTAATTTTAATTTATAATCAATATTAAATTAAAAATTAAGATAAATTATTTTTTAATAAAATTATTAAAAAAATTCATGAGTATTACAAAGAAAAAATTTTAGAAAAAATAATTTTATTATATTAACATTATTAAAGTGGTAAAATCATCTAATTAATAAAAGAAAAGAAATATATTTATTAATGATGGATAAAAAAAATTAATAAAAAATTTTATAAATTTTTTTTATTATATTAATTAAA
>CP135551.1:298044-317712 GCA_032402905.1 Khaya senegalensis | reverse complement strand
TATCCCAATTTAAATTAATTATAAATAATAATAAATTTTACAATATAACAAGTTATAATTTTTTTAAATTTCATCTAAAATAGCTTATTTATACATAATAATAATTATATGTATATTGTAAGAAAAAAAAATGCTTTGTTATATTTTAAAAAAATTTATTTAAAAAAATTAAACTAAAATAAAATATTTTAAAATAATAATTTATTTTTTAGAATTATTACCATATCACAAAATTTACAAGTACATAATAATTTTTTAATATAAATAAAATTTTAGTAATCACATTTTTATTAAATAATAATTTTTTATAATAATAAAAGTAGTTTAATTTTAACTTTACGAAATGTAAAAAAGTTTTACTATGTGTACAAAACATTTGCTTAATCTTAATACAAAACAAACTTTAATCAATAATTAATGTATTAATTAACTAATTAAAGATCCAATAAAAGGAGAGTAAATAGCAATAGCTTAGTGAAGAAACAAAGATGGCCACCACCTTCTTCCATCTCATTACAAAATCCAAATTTAGTAAGGCATGCATAATTTAGGTAGGTTTCCCAAACCCTAGATGTCTAGTAGATGCAAGAACCCACATGATTTCTTTTATTTATTTTCTTGTTTCTTGTATTTGATTTCTACACTCTTCACTCTACTTTTCTTGTTTCTTTTACATGTATCTCGAGGATTTATTTTTCTTTTTTTCTTTTTAATAATATATTCTTACAATAAGTTATAATATATATTTTTAATATAATGAATTTGATCACGATAAATATGATAGACATATTATTTATTCGATTTAATGAATAAACATTATAGTATTATTATTCGATTTATTTATAATACATTAATTATAAGATATATTTAATTTTTTAATTTTTATATTTTAAATTTTATATTAAGAGATATAAAATATATAAAATATTATTTATTTATTTTAATTATTCATAATCTCAAGATTAAGAGAGCTATTTAATTATTAAAATTGTGTGGTGCAAGCAATTTGAGAGTGACAAGAGCACTTATTAGCCAAGTAAACCGTGCTTAATTTATATTTAATTAAACAAATCAATAGTTTAATTAAACAAATTAATAGTTTAATTAGTTTTATAGATCATAGTAGAAGAAGAAGAAAAAAGTCAACCGGACCCCTTTGGGACACGTGTTGGACCCACATGGGATGATGGATTCTACTTTGTCTTGACACGTAGTCTATTGCATGATTTGAATCATGCATGATCTAAGCTCCCACTTCACCACCTTTTCTTTTCTTTTCTTTCCATATTTATTTTTCTCGAGAAAACAAAATGGCAGAACCAAGTATTATGAAATTCCGACACTTAGCAAAATTTTCAAAAAGATTTAATTGAATTTCAAATTTATGATAAACATTTTCTAAGCTTAATCCAACGATATTATTTGATTATGATTATGGTGTTTATAAATAAGAGACAATTGACAATCACTTGGTACATGATCCCATGTCTTCTCTACCAAATCAGTACAATTGTAAAGATTTCTTTGCAAAATATGACAAATATATACACCTATATACATAATAATTGAATATAAAATATCAAAATCAGTCATTGATAAATCTCGGATTGAATATATCTTCTTGAAATATTGACGATAATAATAATTGCATGGTGTTGTATCTTAAAAGATAAGTAAGAATGAATCATACAAATTGGAAGAGAGTTTTAGGTACGACCATCTTATCATGTATAATTGTGAGATTGTCTAATTAATCAGGTGAGAGAAATATATTTATTGATCGTGAATAAAAAAATTAATATAAAATTTATAAAATTTTGTATTAACTTTTTCAGCTATTATTAATAAATATATTTTTTATATCTTATTAATTAGATAATTTTATAACGTAAATAATATTAATATGATAAGACCTTTTAACCTAAAAATTCTCTCACAAATTGGGATATGTAAGGTTTAGTAGCTGTATTTGGCCAGCCAGATCAATGGACAACATTCCAACCGGAACTCTGAAGTTCTTCCAACTCAATCTCTAGTTCATCTCCATTTTTCTACCCTTTTGTTTGTCTTCTTCCTCTTGTTGTCCCTACTTTTCCAAGATTCCAAACTCTACTATCATTATCAATCGTTTAAGCTCAGAAGTAGTCTTGAGTTTTCGAGAGCAAACATCAGATTGGATCGAAAAAAATGAATAATAGTACACAACAAATTTTAAGACTCTAATTTTGAGAAATTCAGCCAACTGCTTGTGTCGACTACTGTTTAAGAGTGTGAGAGTGAGTAGCACGAGGAGATATTGAATCACAAGTTGGAGATCAAGCTGTCTTTGAAACAACATTATGTGTCAACTCTAGAACCATTCGATGACATAGATGCATGTATAGAGATTGATTTTGCTAACTTTCTTTGATGCATTTTGTACTGAGAAGAATTTTAAAAGAAACTAAAGAGAAAGAGAAGAAGTTCTTGTCTTGAATTCATCATTTGTATTCAAAGATCTAACAGTGTCACGAGGGGCCATGGTTGTTCCAGAGAATCAACCCCGAAGAATTCTCAAACCCATGTGTTATTTCGATGGACATAGAGACATGGTTATTTATAAAATGTGTAAGAGAATGTCTTTTTGTTTAGTGGGATGTTGGGTGGGATAATTAGGGTTTTGGTTGTAGAAAGGCTATAGGCCGTGTTTGGGAACTTGAACCAGCTTATAGAAAAGCTGCTTATGAGTAGTCTTTTCACTTATGGCCATGAAATTCATCAAAGCTGACTGATTATCCATTTAGTTTTATAACTTCGAAAAGCTTCACTTTTCGTTTGCTATTAAGCTTAGCTTATTGCCATCCTCCCCTTTTCCAAGCACATTCCCACCACTCGTACTTCTGCAGACTTTTGGTCTTATCATATGAAAAGTTGCTCTCATTTCAGACCTGGAAAGGAAAAAGGAAAAAAGCTAAGAGAATCTCCCTTTCCTCTCTCCCAAATGAAAGTAAGTCTGAAAAATGGAGAGAGAGTTCATTTTCCCATGAATTTTCTGGCTTTTTTGTGAGAGTTTTTGATCAATTAATTTGTTTGGTGGCATGCAGCTCTTCGGTTGGATGCAAAATAAACTTAATGGAAAGCGAGAACTTAGCAGAGAGCCAAATGCAGTTCCAGCTTCTTGTAAGCATTTAATCTCTTCTATACATCTTTTGATTTGTGTTCTCCTCTGTGTCTAAGTAACTTTGTACAATTACCACAATGTTCTTCTGGGTGGGTTGAGCTTTTGATTTTTGTTTCCCAGTTATGGAGTGATCAGCAATTACTGCTTCTACAGAAAGTGCTTTAGTTTAATACAGATATGTTCACGTTTCTGTGTTGTGTGCAGATCCTAAGAAACAAGAGCGTCGGGAAGAATTCAATGACTGGCCTCATGGATTGCTAGCAATCGGTACTTTTGGTAACAATCATGAAATAAGCACAGAAAACAATTCCTCAGAAATCCAAAACATTCGAGAGGAGTTGCCATGTTCATCCCTGGATTTACAAGATTTCACACCAGAAGAAATTGGGAAATTTGAGAAAGAAATGACAAAACTCTTGAGGAGAAAACCAACTTCTTCTTCTTCTATTTCTTCTTCTTTTTCTTCTTCAGACAACAAAGAAAAAGAAATTGCAAAGCTTCCATTGGATAGATTTCTCAATTGCCCTTCTAGCTTGGAAGTTGACAGGAGAATCAGCAATGCAATTTGCAGTAGTGATCAATCAGATGTTGATCACAGAGATCATGATCATCAAGATATCAGAGATGAAGATATTGATCGAACCATCAGTGTCATTCTTGGTAGATGCAAAGACATTCGAGCTGATAATAGCGAGAAATCCATCGGAAAGAAATCCATTTCCTTCCTTCTCAAGAAAATGTTTGTCTGCAGCGGTAGCTTTGCACCCCAACCTAGTTTGAGAGACACACTTCAGGAGTCTAGAATGGAGAGAGTAAGTAACACTCATTCTTCCTTCAATCAGATCAGAATGCATAAATCTCCAATAACTCATGAATGTTTATCCATGCAGTTCTTGAGGATAATGTTGCACAAGAAGATGAGCTCTCAGAATAACTGCTCTCGAGCACAACCAATGAAGAAATGTATAGAGCACAACCCAGTTTCTAGCAAGAAACAAAATGAAAATGAGAAGGAAAAGCATGAGAAAATTGAGGGATGTAAATGGGTCAAGACAGATTCAGAATGTAAGTTCAAAAACCCTATTAATCATCATATCAGTTTGTACGAACATGCATTAATTTTTAATTTCTTTTGACAATTTGCAGATATTGTTCTGGAGATATAGAAAATCCCCATTTCATACAAATCATTTCTCTGGATTATTCAAAACAACTACATTGCCAGGATTTCATGTAAACCCACTGAAGATCAGAAAATTCGATCATGACCTGCCTGGAAAAAGACAAAATTTACCCTAATTTTTGACAATGTTTCCCCATTTTTTCATGGTTGTATCTGTGAATTATGCACAGAGCAATACATGTTCTATTATATCGTCCAAATATTATTGTATGATACACAGTGAATCAAATGTTATTGTCTATTATTGCCTACATAATCAAAAAGATTGAATGCCTCAAATTTTTATGGTAATATGATCAATCATACGCTAATACATATTTAATACTAATTTTATTTGATAATTAAGATTAAAAATTATTTAAGATACATTAAATATGGCGTTAAAATTAATTTTTAAATTTTATATCATTAATCGTTTTAAAATTTTCGTTAAATAATTTAAATTTTTTATCTTAATACTTCAAATTATTTGTTAAATAAATGTAGGATACAACGGTTGTATATTAATCTTTCCCTTGAGATTAGGGTCTTGGTAGAAAGGATTAAAGTTGGTTAAGATGGTTTATTAGGGCATTTTATTTAAATTACTCAAAATAATTGATTAATTATTGCTTATAAGTCATAATCCAATCCCAATGAACCCAAAATGCCACTATCTGAGAGAAAGGGGGTTCAGTCAAATTCCCAGTTTACCCCTATAAGATTTTCCCACTGTTTTCCATCGCTTTCTCTTTACTTACCCTCCCAATTTTCTTTCCCTTCGTTTCCTTTCGCTTTCGGTCTGATTGGATCTGGGTTTCATCTTAACTCCCAATTAGCTCATTCAATCCGGAAGAGATTAAAAAAACTTAAAGAATAAATCTGATTCTAGGGTTTTGGGTTCCTTCAGTGTGGAAAATTTCTTGATCAAGTAGGCTTCTTTCGAGTATTTAGCGATCTGGTTTCGTCTTAAGTTGGAGATTATAGTCATGGGTTCGATCATATTAATGTGAATTTGAAGATTTCTTGATAAAGTTTTTGTTTTTGTATTTTCGGGTAGGGTTCTGAGATTTTGGAATTTCCTGGGTTAATTGTGGATTTATTTTTCGGTTGGGAAATCTTTTTTTTTTTTTTTGGTTCAATATAGAAGGGATTGAGCGAGGTGGTGAGGCGGAGAATTTTCGATCGGCCAATGCAATTTTTGGATTGGTGGATTTGGAGAATTTCGGTTGATTTTGAGATACCGAAAATAAATTTTGAGCTCATAAAAGAAAACAATGTCGTGGGCAGGCCCAGATGATGTCTACCTCTCTACTTCTCTTGCCAGTTATTTAGATAGTAGGTTTTTATTTTTCTCTCATAATTGTGCAAACGAATTTAAATTTGCTACAAAGTCTCAATTTTTTAGGGCTTGTGATTGATTATATATGAATATAATGCCACTGGATTGGGAAAGTTTTGATTATTATGTTTAGTGTCTTGTAGCTTTGTTTCAATTTTGTTTTTTTTTGTTGCAAAGTTGGGGACTCTGTTCTAATCCTATTATCGCATTTATATAGGACATATGTTTGCATCCATGTATGCATTCCATTCTTTTAAAATTTATGGGTTTCATGTAGTTCTTTGTGAACGTCTCATAATTTGATATTGAATTTTTTCATTTCATGAATGAGTTTGGAGGAAAAAGAACAGCACTGTAGTTTTTGACTGGTTCTTTGTTATGTACTTCAGAGTTTTCTGGGTATCTTCTAATTTTATGGTGTAATATGTGATTGTGCTACCTCTTGTCGCTGATAATTGTTCAGAGTAACCTGTTTAGTGGTCATGCTCTGGAACTAATGTTTTGGTTCGCCTCTCTTTCATTTGGGATAGAAAAAGATAGGAGGACTGTGTTAATTTTGTTGGCGATTGCTATCTGTGTAGCTTACGTATATAATTGTGCCCCATAATTGTGGGTTGGAGCCCTTTTCTATTTTTTCATACACGTTTTATGCTGCAGAGAAACTTCTTGTACTTCTTCGTGATGGCCGAAAGCTCATGGGGACACTCTGTTCCTTCGATCAATTTGGTATGGTTTTCTTTTTTATTTCCCTAAGTCATCACATTTTTTAGATTTCATATACTAATATTTTCCCATGGCTGAAGATGTTATGTATATATGGTGCAGCTAATGCTGTTCTTGAGGGCGCATGTGAGAGAGTTATAGTTGGTGACCTTTACTGTGACATCCCTTTAGGTTTATATGTAATTCGTGGGGAGAATGTTGTTTTAATTGGTGAAATGGTATGGCTTTGGTTTTGTTTGCTGATTTATATTAATGCTTTCTTTAATTCACACTGCCGTGTAATCCTCTTAAGATTTGCATTTGATACTTTAGGATTTGGAGAGGGATGAACTTCCTTCACATATGACTCGTGTTTCAGCTGCAGAAATTAGAATGGTATGTTATTCCACATGTGTAGCATTTTTAAAGGGTAGTTAGATTAGATTGCATTCCATGATTTGTTGATGCGGCGATATGTGTTGAGATTTGATGTGGACATGGGTGTGTGACAAGTTAACTCACTAACCCCACAAAATTAGACTACGGGATATAGTTCTATGCATTTGATGATGCAAAGTACACTGAATATGGCTGTATGCAACTTTGATCAATTCAATTTTTAAATGTAAGCATGCAGAACTACAGAATAATGATGATACTGCATACTTGGTTATAAGCTACTTATATAATACTTGGACTCTTGAACCTTGTTGTCTTGATGTATGCTTCTATTAATTGCCGGCATTTTAACCGTTTCAGGCACAGAAAGCAGAGAGAGAGGCAACAGATCTTAAAGGTACGATGAGGAAAAGAATGGAGTTCCTGGATTTGGACTAGCATGTTTCCTGCACCCAATGCTCTGCAACTATTAGGCGGGTGGCGGTGCAGGAGAATCAATTAGCATTCAATCTTCTTTCTGTGAAATCTCTGTAACATTTGTTAAGAAATTCTTGTGCTATGATTTGTGATTTGTTCTTAGTACTTATCCATTGGTTGTTATTCTCAAATTATGTTTCTATTTTCTGTTATAGTGGTTTCTCTCCTTCCAAGAGCTAAGTTAAAAAGAAAACGAAGTTGCTTCATTTCCTTCTTTTGCCACCTTTCTGTATTTTGAGATGCTAAAAGTTGTGACAAAGTACTGAATGATGTTGAAGTACAAACCCTTCCATTCCTAATCCAAGCGCAAGTGGCTGTAAGCGGGGTTCAAACACAAAATCTTATGCATCATTTTAGCAGAGATTTTATCAGCTGAATAAAACTGTGTACATGAATCTCTCAAATAGTTCTCGATATTGTATCCGTTTTTACAAGGCTTTCGGAAAACTTATTAACACAATATGATTCAGTCTTTTCTTTCCAACTTTCTTGGCACATGCATACTTTTCGAATCAACAAATCAGAGTTCTTATCACCAAACAAAAATTTCCAAAGGCTAGAATATGAAGATAAAACTGGAAATCAAATGCTCCAATGCTAAAATGTTCCTCTAAACGTTAGATTGGCAGTTTTTTTTTTTGTAAATTTGAAGCATATAAAATAGTTTATCTTTTGATTTATAGATAAAAATCACATCGGACCACTGTTTTTTGTGAATCTTGTGGGCTAACAGCAAATCGGGCCAGCAGGTTAAGCCATTGACTCTCTTTACTTTCACCTAATCATTTTACCCGCGAATGTGCGACTACAGCTGTTGCTGTTGTCTTCTGCGTAAAGCATACTACAAACAAACTTGTCTCTTGGGGTCGTTTGTCCATTATTAAACTGAACTACTCTCAACTAAAGTCTTACTGAATTGCTTGCTTACCTCCCTCTCTTATAGTTTTACTTCCATTACTCAAAAGGCAAAACGAGATCTAAACTCTCCTCTCTCTTTAACTGTTGACATAAGCAGATCCAGCAAACAACACACAAGAAACTGAATAACTTAGTTTGCCGACATGAGTAACTCAGTGTCTCAAAAGGCAAAACGAGATCTAAACTCTCTTCTCTCTTTAACTGTTGACATAAGCAGATCCAGCAAACAGCACCCAAGAAACTGAATAACTTAGTTTGCCGACATGAGTAACTCAGTGTTTCTGTTGTTGTCTTTGGTTTTGAGTTTGTTTTTGCTGGTGGGTATTTGTGAAGCTTCCGTGCACGAGTATAAAGGAGAGAGATTTGTGAATAAAGGGAATGCTTTTGTGGTGCATGGAGGCAGCGAAGGGATTTACTCTTCTATTTCTGATGCTAGTCTCAATGAAACTACTGATGTTTCTGCTAACAATGGAGAGTCTTATATTCGGTAAATTTCCCATTTGTTTTCATATGAATCATGATATCTGAGTATTTTTTGTAAGGTTTTGATGGGAGAAAGTTGGTTTTTGTTGTTGAATTTTGTGTTTTTATGGGTGGTGTTTGTGGTGGCACTTTTGGGTCTAATAAGAATGTGGGAATGTCTGGGGTGGTGATTTAATGCTGTAAATTTGGAATAAAGATGGAAATTATTGACTGCAAAGAGAGTAGCTAAGTGAAATTCATTGAATTTTTATTATTCAATTTGATGCTTGTTGCCTATTTTGATGCAAGTATCCATAGAAGTCAATAGCGTTTAGGAGTTTTGACAGAAAGACTTCTAAGTACTATGTTGGATTATATGAAATGCGCCTTTCTTCGTTGTCTTGTTTTATTTTTGGGGTAGGGAGTATTGCATATAATTTCTTTTTTATTTTTATTTTAATCTTTTTGTTATTTTCTTCTGTGGTAAACATTGATTGTGATTTGGTCAGTTGCTATTAATGACTTTATCATATGGTCATCTAAAACCAGTTTTGAAAAGATTACATTTCGAAGATCCAAGGAAAACGCGAACTCTAGCACCAGGTTGGTTCAAGTCCTTGTTTTTGAGGTGGAGGATAGAGAGGCAATTGGGGGTTCAGCCTATGGCGGTCAAAGAGCAATCTGTTGCACATCAGATCTTGCGAAGCTAGGTGTGTGCTCTCGAGGCGAAGTCATTTACCGGCCTTCCTTGAAGGATCCTAGCTGGCCACAAGTGTATGGTGTCTCGTTCAATGTAGATGAGATAGAGGCTACATTGCCATCAAAGTTGATACAAATTACTAAAACTGGGATGTATAACTTGTACTTCATTCATTGTGATTTAGATATTAAGGATCTGGTTGTAGAGGGGAAAACTATATGGAAAAATCCTACTGGCTATTTGCCTGGTAGGATGGCACCGCTAATGAATTTCTATGGGTTCATGTCCCTTGCTTTTGTGATACTTGGAATATTCTGGTTCTCACAGTACGCAAGATTTTGGAGAGAAGTTCTTCCCTTGCAGAACTGCATAACGTTGGTTATAACACTTGGCATGTTCGAGATGGCTCTTTGGTATTTCGAGTATGCTGAGTTCAATGAGACTGGAGTCAGGCCAATGGGAATCACTGCATGGGCAGTCACCTTCGGTGCTGTTAAGCGTACAGTTGCGCGTATTATCATTCTGATGGTTTCGATGGGCTATGGTGTTGTGAGACCTACCTTAGGCGGTTTTACATCCAAGGTGGTCATGCTTGGTGTGACCTTCTTTTTGGCATCTGAAGTGCTTGAATTGGTTGAAAATGTTGGTGCAGTTAGTGATCTATCAGGAAAGGCAAGACTGTTTCTGGTTCTTCCCGTGGCAATATTGGATGCTTTCTTCATACTTTGGATATTTACCTCCCTCTCATCTACTTTAAACAAACTTCAGGTATCAAGTTGCATTCTTGATAGTGTTGTCGTTGTTAAGGATGATTTATATGTTTTTGCCTACCATTTGATGTGATGTGACAGGCTAGAAGGATGATGACTAAGCTGGATATCTACCGAAAGTTCACAAATGCTTTGGCTGTAGCTGTTATTGTGTCCGTTGGTTGGACATGCTACGAGGTAATATGAATCAAGTGCTGATTGTGATCGTGTTACTGCAAATGTCAAGGCTAGTTTATCTCTGATACGTTCCTCTTCTTTGACAGTAGACATTTTATATAATTGTTAGCTTCTAAAGTTCCAGCAAGAAAGCTGACAAAGAATGTTATAAAACTTAATTAGATCTTTCTTATCTTACTTTCTCTGTAATTAAATTCAAGTTGCTTCATACAAATTTTGTAACTTCTGACTGCAGCTCTATTTCAAGTCAAATGATGTTTACAATGAGCATTGGCAGAATGCTTGGATCATCCCCGCTTTTTGGCAAGTTCTAGCATTTTCTCTCTTATGTGTCATCTGTGCTCTTTGGGCACCCTCTCAGAACTCAACACGGTATGAAACCTTACTCTTACCTCAATTCTTCTTTCTCCTATATCTTCTTTTCTTCAGCTCTTAATCGTCAATGTTCACTTCTCTATGCATTTACAGGTATGCATACTGTGGAGATGCAAACGAAGAGTTTGACAAGGATGAAACCTCCTTGACACTCATAAAACCATCCCCAATGCCCAAGGATGTAAGAACTGCACTGGAATCTAGATCAGTGCAAAACAACAGTGGAATGTCAAACAGTGATTTGGAAGAAGACAAGACAGAGTAAATTAAAATTTCAGCCATGATTTTGAAATCATTTGATTTACAAAACTGTACATCATGACAAGAAGCTAAAGTCCAGTTCAGGATGCATGAATTATGACAGGATTGAATCTTTCTTTTGTTTTTTTAATCTGCTTATAAATTCATTTTTTTTGAACTTCATTTAATTTTTGCCTATAGTTGTTACTTGCTGTGAAGGATACTACCTAGAATTGTTATCTCTTTGTTTGATACAAATACATATTGTTAACCTCCATCGCCATGGCTATCGAAGAATCTCAATTATCTGCGAAAATATTCTTACATATTAATTTCTGAAGGATTCTTTGAATGGTAATGAAAAGGAAAGCTCGTTGGATAAAATGTCAGCTGGTTAATTCGTACATGTATTTCTATGACTTGAAGTTCATCGTTATATATATTCAATATGAAATTTGAGGAATCTCTGCCTTATTTAATATTTTGTATTTGCTTTATGTAGAGTGCAGTTGCTGTGAGCCTGTGACTTTTCTAATTCATTGCTGTAGGGCAGTAAGCTAAAAGTAACCCAAATGGTATTTTGCTTTTTTGACTCTTGGGTTTTCATGTGCATAACCATTGAAAGACAGTACCAAGAAAATCATTGGCTCTCCAGCTAATAACGGCATGGTTTCAGTAACCATACATTGTTGGTGGCTTGACTTCTATGGATTATCCCACAATTGGGATTACCAATCAAGTGATTTGATTGGCTTTGAGACTTGGAAGTCCAACCAAGATTTGGCCAAACATACTATCTCCCAGTTTGCATTCAGCCATTTTTCAGTTCTTTGAGCCTGGCTTTGGGCAAGTTAATCCTTGGTTTAGTGTCTTGGTGATTGCAAAGAATAATCAATTCTTTTCCTTTTCTTCTGCATATGAAATTTTGAAGAGGAAGAACTTCCAGTCTTTGGTTCTGAATCAACTGTAGATGGAATGATGATAGCATCATCATCATCATGCCCAGAACCCTTAATGTTGGCCACTTTCCCCGCTTTACGGTCATCAATAGGGGTGAACTTGTGCTGAATGTCTTCATTTTGGATAACCGGCTGCATTTCCATGAAAAATGAAAATTAAGTGAATGCAAACTTATCACAGAACAGATACAAAAAAAATTCAAAGGCAATTCTGTTGTGTAACTAAACCTTTACATCATATGCAGCAGATGCTGTTAAACTTTCTTTAGGCTTATGCTGTAACAGCTTGTCTAGCTGATCTCTAATCTCTGATTGCTATGAACGATGACAAGATAGTGATCTTGGCCTCAAAGTGATCAGATTCCTTAATCCCAGTTTCACTTGTAGGTTTCATCCTCTGAATTTCAATACACATTTCAACTTATATTAATCAAGAAGCATGTAAATATAATAATTCTGTAAAATTTGAATCAAGAAGTTCTTTAAAACAACTGGGAAAGTTCATTCATGGTCAGCAATAACAACCACACGACTCCAATCCAGCAAACAAGCAGTTAATGTAATTCATATATTTAATGGTGTCAAATTACTCCAATCAAACTTACCTTGCTTTCAATCTTCACAGGCTGCTTTGTGTCACTGTTGCTGCCTGATTCATGCAAGTACCCGGTGCAAAGGGCAACTGTGTTGCTCAAAATACAGCTTCTTGTCTTGACTAGTCAGTATTACCCATATTAAAATGATGGGTAATTGTAGGAATTCCACATTCCAGTTTGCATTTCTTGTAAAAGTTTTGCAGGTCTGTGTTCAATCATTACCATTTTGTTTTTTGGCATACTTTCTTACCTATTTATTGTACATACACAAACATCAAACCTTAATGAAGAAACTTTTATCTTTAACAAGAAAGAAATCTGATAGTAAGAGTCATTTATTGGTTGAAGTTGCTCAGGTAGTGATGAACAACACTGCTAGGCAGTTCTGTTTTAATAATTCATCACTTCAACTTCATTCATGAGATACTGCATGGTCATGTTATGTGTGCAAATGTGCTTCATAGATGAACACCATTCCACCAAAACATTTCTACATACATGCTTAAGCTTTGTTCATAAATTGCAAGAATACCTGTTTTATTAAAGATTATATAAACTTATTTCATATACATTTGATCAATGGCAAAAATATATACTGGTCTAAAGAAATCTAGGCTATTTGAAAAGGAAACAGAAAAATCTTCCTGATATCATAGATAGTTGTAGAATACAGAATACAAACTTCCAAATTCAACAATAACCAGATGAACAAATGGAACAAAATCTAAAATGTGTAACAGAAACAACCATAATGCTTACAATACAGAAGCATTCAGGCAGAGGAATCCGGCTATTCTGGAGAGCTACACTTTTTTTGTTCTTACCAAAGAATTCGATCCTTTTCTGGTCTGTAAAAACAATGACCAGTTTTGCTTAAAGAATTGGAGAACACATGGTAGCCCAGATTTACCAGCACTACATCACCCAAATACTCCACAAAAAAATTTAAAGAATGCTTTTTCCTACTCTCTAACTTCGCAAAACTCACTTCATTTCATTACTAAGATCTCCTTCTCAAGTGCTGGGATACAGGGTACCCCTCAAAGAAATCCAAGACAGCGGTCTCCAAATCCTCAACTGAGTACTTGATGTAATTCTCTGGATGTTTCCCACTCTCTATATGGCTCCTGAATCTACCAAGAAATGATCTATAAGCTGGAATCAACTTCTCTGATATTGATATCCTTAGCTCCTCCCTAAGCTGAGAATCCGGTATCAACCACGTCGCTTGAGTCCTATGAACTTCTTCAAACATTGCATTGAAGGACTTAAATCTCTCCCTCAAAGCACTTTTTGATACCCCAGAAGAAAACCCCCCACTTACATGCAGCCCCTCATCTCTCAGGCAATACAACACTCCCACCCAAGTTGCTCTCTGGTAATTTGTCGCTGCCTGCCTAAATTTCCCAGTCAATTTCCTCAAATAATCATCCCCAATCATTTCTCTCAACTCAGGTGAACCTTTCACTTTCTGAACAATATAGTGAACATTGTTCATCATAAACAAATGGGCTAAAGATGCATCTTTATAATGCTTGGACTTTCCCTCCAAGTTGAATTGCAAAATCACAATTATCCATATCAAATGAAGTGCTAAAGGAGTTTTCCCTTCTAATTCAGAAAAATCCATATCCGGGGTCGCTGGATCACCTGAATTTCTAGACCCAGTTGATGGTTTTGACATTATAAGCTCAATCAATGTCTGCTTATAATCAGAAATCAAACTGATATAATTCATCACATACCTAGTCAATGGATGAATTGTCCCTCCAGGTACTGGAACTCTTGATGGCTCCTTCAAAACAGCATTTTCAAACTCTGATAAAATCCCTCTTGCAGCTTCTGCCAATCTTGATAGAATCTCCGCAGCTTGTACTCGAATCGAATCAGATGATTTCGAATCAAAAACAACCTCAATATCAGGCATCAACTCCACCAAAGCATCATGCAAATCCAATATCTTGAACAACTTCTCTGGCGATCTCCTGCTAATACTAATTGCCTCAGCAAAATTAAACAACTGAATTGCTGGCCCTTTTACTGTCTCCATAAAACAAGCATCATCAACAGCTGTACCAGCCCCATCAAAGATTTGCTCGCATAATCTTTTTTCACTAGCAAACAAGATCCTGACACAAGCTTTTGCTGCTCTAATCCATCTCCTAATCTTAGTCTCAAGTGCATCCCACTCAAGTCTTTGAATATCTCCAATACTCAACTTTTCAACTCCAAGTCTCTTAAAACTTGCATCAACAGCAGATTTCCTCACACTTCCATACACTTGAATACACTCGCGCAAATACCCAGATGCAATCATCCGTTGAGCTATAGACTTAAGATCCTCTATTGTTTCTTCAGGTATCAGATCGATCTCTCGAATACTACTCGTTGACCTGTAACTAGAAGCAACACTAGATTCACTGTGCTTCAAAAAATCATCACTTGTTGCAGCATCTGTTGCTGCATCATGATCTTCCCCAAGTTGGTGCTGCTGGTGATCATCTTCAAGAAAGTGTTCATCACTTTCAGTTCTGGAGCAAGAAGCTGAAGCGGGATCAGCTGTAAGTGAGTCAACATCAAGCGCATTAATGTGTACAAGCAAAATATTTCTGAACTCATCTTCAAGTCTAGCCATGGCGATCTGGATAGCGGAGCTGACTTTTGTCTGGCTATCATCAGAAATATTTGTGGATGACAATGAACGATGGATTTCATCCACAGCTTGCAAATATCGATCAACTTCACATCGATCACCTTCAAAGATCATCTTCTCTCTTGCTTCTTCTGATGCTGTTGAATCCCACCTCAATATTATCTTCTCTGCTGATTCAAAGCTCCGTTCAAGAACACAATTTTCTGGTGGTTCCATGGCAGTAGATCAACTAACAACCAATAAAATTTTTTTAAAAGAATCTTTCTGATACTTTGCGAGTGTTAGTGATGAAATTTTCTCTCTCTCTCTCTCTCTCTCTCTCTCTCTTTTGATGAGTAAAGGGTAAGATACTGGATCAATTAAGAAAAGCAAAAACTTTTGGTCTGTTCAAAAGGTAGTGGGATACTATTTCTGTTGCAGATGGTGATGAAGAAGAAGAAATTTTTGAAGCAAGAAACTTGATGATTGATTCATTAATGGAGAATATTTTTTCTTTTCGAGGTGGCTTGGTCTGGTCTGGTCTAGTAAGGCAGCGGCAGCTTGTGGAAATATTTTTGTCCGTATGCAGAATTTGACAAAATATCAAGAGGGTGATTTAACTGTTCATGTGGAAGAGAAGATAGAAAAAGGATAGGAGCTAGAAATCTAACATTTTTGACTTGTATAAACAATCCCCATCCCTTGCAGTGGGTATCTTTTGTGGCATATTCTGGAAAATTTGGCAAACTGATGTACTGTTTCTGCTGCTCAAGATATGGTTTTGCTTTTAATATTCTTCCAGATTTAAGACTGAGATTTCAGTGGGGTGATTGGACAAATTTGTCTCAGACTAGGCCCAAAATTTTCTTGGAAGCAAAACAGAAAGTTCTTTAGTCCATGGATGAGCATAGTTGGGCCAGGAATGTTCATACATGATGATTCTGTTTATGAGACTTGAGCCATAACTACAGGTAAAATGTGGCCACAAATATGAATTAGGAGAGTAAAATTACATCTCCATTAAAAGTTGTACCCTTTAACTCAATGACAAACGTTTGAGGTCTAACAAGTGATATTAGAGCCAAGCTGGATCACGGTATGATAGACTAACTTGAAAAGAGACCAAAAGAAGATTCTTTGCTTGTAAGCTAAGCTAAGTTATGCCAGCTCTGTTTCTAATTAACCTTGTGATTACTGTTTAGCGAATAATTAGCATATATTCCAGTTTACCTCTGCTGCCTCGTTCACATAAAAAATTAATTGATCAATTAATGAAGTCAACCAATCTTCTGCTAATTTAGGATGATATGCACGTGCGTGCATGCATGCTTGCTGGCTACCACCAACATACACAGAGAATAACTATGCATTAACATATTCATTAAGAGAATACATATGCAGGTGTACAGGGTGCAGAATTCCTTTGAGATTTTCAGGAATCTTTTGAGGGGTGGTGGGGTGTGCTTTGCGATGGTTAATTATTAGTTAATAACTAGTTAATCAATTAATCAACAACAATCCAGAGGAAATTAAATTATTTATAAATCAGGAGTTGCACGAGTGGTGCAGGGTGTGATTTACAGAGAGAAAATTGAAGATTTTGTCATCTTTCTCTTATGGGATTCTGGGAAATTTTATTTATTATTTATCATTTGTTGTCTGCAATTAGTATTGATTATTTAAGAGAAAGATTGCAGATCCATGGTGGGTTTGCTGTTGTGTGCCAGGTTATATATTCAATCTATGAAATCTCCAGCTGTATTGAGCTACCAAGTACATTAAACAGTTGAGTAAATTATTGTTTTTGTTCTGTCAATGAGTTGGAACTTGCAAGTCTCAGAATCTCATTGCTTTTCCTTATTCCTTCTATTAGTTAACCAGCGTTAGAGAATAACCAGAGTTAGAGAATAATTTGAGATTATCTTCTACTAATTGTGTTAATAATGGAGTTAATTAAGTAGAGATTAGTGATGGTATTCCAGGCAGTAAAAATTCTCTTTTCAATTCTTTCCCAATTTCAATTTGAGTGAATGCAACTGCAGCTCATTCTCCACGGATCCTCCAGGGCATACTCCTTTTCTCTTCATGGAATCTACAATTTTCTTCAGGGTAGACTGTTTTTATTATCATCTCAACGCCCTGATCTTCTGTGATCGAAGTTGTCTACTACTCATGATGCATGTCTTCTTCCGAATTTATCTCCTTCTCCATAGCCATCTCTATGTGTTGGCAATGTCCTAGCTTCTACGTTTCCATCTGATTGTATCTCTTCTATCCGTCTAATGGCTTCTGTCATTTCTAATCGTTGCTCATGATTACTTTAAGTGCAAGCCCTGCCAATTTCTAGAAGTTGTTCCATTTCTCCAGTTGAATTTATTGAGCTTGCAATCTCTGGATCAAGCAATTCTGTCACTCTTCCTTCAGACAATGCCAATGCCGCCCATTGAACTATGTCAGTTTCTCCTGTACCACTGCTTAGATATTGAGAAGGAAATTTTCCTGTCAGGATTTCAAGAATGATAATTCCTAGAAAACATACATCACATTTTGATGACACATTCGTGGATTGTACAACTTCTGGGGCCTTACAGGCAAATAATGCTTGTGCAACACTGGCAGTATGTATCAATGGACAGAATCCGAATTCTGAAGTCAATGGTTCATTTTCAGGAGCAAAAAGAATATTGCTTGATTTGAGATTTCCATGAGGCAAATCAAGGTGAGCAAGTTCTGTATGCAGATAGCCTATCCTTTTGGCCATTCCTTGAACAATCTTTAACCTGGCAGGCCAATTGAACTCATCATGGGATGGTACGCGATCACCTGCAGAAATCAAAACATTTTCCACCATAATTGACCAATGATATACACAAACAGCGACGATGTTTGATATGGAAACCTAACAAACAAGGAATTTCATACCATGCAGTAGATAAAGCAAGCTGCCTTTGGGAATGAATTCATAAACCAAAAGTTTCTCATATTTCCTGTAATGGTAAGTGTCATGGGCCCCTTCTCCAACCCGCACAGCACCCTTCGAATGGAATGCTTAGCCTTTAATAACTCGCATGTTACTGGTTTCGACCTACTTTGATCCTATTAAGAGGACAGCTCTAATCCTCAATCAATTTTGCACAAAGGATGGCCAAATTCTCCCTTCACTTTGCGCACATGAAACTAGAGCTACACTCGTTATTTGTGCCTCAACTAGCATGCTTGGAACTACAGGGAGTGACAATAAGCCAAAGGTGTTAAAGCATTATTATGCCTGAACCTTCCAAGCTTTGTAATTTATGCATCAAACCCATCTTTTCCCACTGAATTCATCTCCCTCATTCTCTTCATCACAACGGATAACCCATCAGACATTACAGCCTTATGCGAAGATCCTAATCCTCCATTTCCAAGCACTTCTGCGGCTGCTTTCATCAAATCAGCAATCCCAAAGACACCCTTTTTGTCGTTCATCAAAACTAATTCCCCAACCCCCACTGCTCTTTTGTATGATGAGACCCCCTTCGGCGTGACCTTGGCTTTCTGCTTATATTATCAAGCTTCTCCTCAACTGTACCAACACGTTCCTTCCCTTGCACAAGCACATCAAATTTCTTCCTTTTTCGCCTTCATTTAGCTATCAACGCAACTGCAACTGAAAGTAGCATCACACTCAATGTTATTACTGCAGCAACGGTCTTCTTTAAGTCATCCTTTTAGACACTGATGTCTTCTCATCGACCTTTTCACATTCGACTCCTATATTCTTTCCACAAAGGACAAGATTTCCTGAAAATGAACTTGCATTGAATTTTGACAAACTATCCGGAAATTCTCCCTTCAGTTTATTGTTTGACAAATTGATTTCCATCAATGTTGGTTGATCAAAAGATGTAACTCAATCAAATGAGGCAATTTAAACAATGATGGAGGCATTAGCCCTGCAAACTTGTTATCCGCAATCCAAATTCTCCTCAACGAATCCATTTTCTGAAATAATCTGGAGGAATCTCACCGGAAAACTGGTTCCCCATCAAGTAAACAGCTCTCAAACCACCTACACGATTGAAATCCGGTATATTACCCGAAAAAAGAATTGTTAGCAAAACTCATTGTATGCAGACCAGAAGGTTTTCCCAATGCCTCATCATCAATCTTTCCTGACACTGCCATTGAAACATATGAGTCCACTCCATTGTTCTTTTCCTCCTCTACAGGGATCCGTAATAGGCACCCAAGAATCAAGTGCTTTAGCATTTATAAATGAGCTCTTCATCTTCAATCAGGCCTCTGATTCTGACATCGAAAACGTTTCCGGAAATTTGATAAAGAAAACGCCGGAAAAGAGATAGATTGGCCGGAGAAGCCAAAGCCATGCCCCGGCCATTACCTAACCGGATTCTTGAGGCCAAAAGGCAGGTTTGGGCAATGAAGTTTTCCCTAAACAATTCTGGGAATTCGTTGTTTTCCTCCATTTTAGGTTGGTTTTTCCTGATTGATTTGCTGAGCTTCTCTTGTTGTTCATTCGTGTGCATTAGAGCCTTAGAATTAGAGTGTACTTCTCCAATTGCCTTGAAATGGTCATCTCCAAAATAAAAAAAAA